>CM035421.1:64954201-65094201 GCA_020310875.1 Ceratopteris richardii | reverse complement strand
ATCTCATTTTCGTATGTTTGACCTTTTGATTTGTAAATAGTTCATTAATCTAACTCTAAACCCCTGAAACCCAGAGTTTGACCCTTAGAAAATCTAATTCTAACCTCAAAACCCTAGATTCGACCCTTAGAAATCCTAGAATTTTAGCCTGTAAGTGTAAATAAACCCTTAGTTCGACATGCTTGACCTTAATTCTAGGCAAAGCTATAGCTTTTGTTGATTGAAACCTTAGGTTGGACCCCTAGGTTTATCATTTACCCTAAGTCTAACCCTTTAGTTTCATTTAATTTTGGTTAGAAGTGTGAAACCAAACCTTAGTCCAAAAATAGAAAGAGAAAAAGAAAAGAAACAAAATTAGAAAAAGAAGAATTGGAAAAATAAAAAGAGAAAAAACCAAAATAGAAATAAAAGATGAGATTCTCCAAAAATAGAAAAAGGCATGCAATAAGATTTTGGAAATAGAAAGTTTAAATGACGAGGCTAGAAGCTAGAGAGAAGTCCTAGGGGGAACCTATAAATAGGTGTCCAAATCTCATTTCTATCTCCCAATGGATCTTTCCTATGGATCTCCACTTTGAGTACACTTTCTTGCCCTTCTCTTATTCATTCATTCTTGTTCATGTTTTACCTTTATATGTTCATGCTTTTGTGTGAGAGAGGAAGAGAGAGATCAATCTTCATGATGGAGAGAGAGAGGAAGTAAAATTTTCTTTCTATTTTCCATGGAGAGCTTCGATAAAGAAAGAACAACCTGCTGAGGTTTTACACAATGATCTAGTGCAGTCTATGTTGGGCTTTTTGGTGCCTATTGTTGGATTTAGTGTGCTACTGATTATTAGGAGAGCTATGACATTTTGCACTATTGCTCTACGCATGCTCAATGCTTTGTTCTCTAAGAATATGCAAGGAAAGGTTGTCTACTTACCTGTAGCTACTTCGAACCACAAATTTGTGAGACTCGTCATAAACAAAGAGAGAGAGAGAGAGAGAGAGCGAGAGAGAGAGAGAGAGAGAGAGAGAGAGAGAGAGAGAGAGAGAGAGAGAGAGAGAGAGAGAGAGAGAGAGAGAGAGAGAGAGAGAGAGAGAGAGAGAGAGAGAGAGAGAGAGAGAGAGAGAGAGAGAGAGATTCTCAAACTCCCCTCCCATGACTACAAGCACGCAATGCACGAGAGATAGACACACACACACACACACAGGATCCACATGTGATGGCTAGGCAAGTTCTACGAAGCTTGATGAAAGCATAGAGAGCGGGGAGAGAGAGAGAGAGAGAGAGAGAGAGAGAGAGAGAGAGAGAGAGAGAGAGAGAGAGAGAGAGAGAGAGAGAGAGAGAGAGAGAGAGAGAGAGAGAGAGAGAGAGAGAGAGAGAGAGAGAGAGAGAGAGAGAGAGAGAGAGAGAGAGAGAGAGAGGAGAGAGAAAGAGAGAGAGAGGGATGATTGACAAGTGATGCTTAGGCAAGCTTTGGAGAGCTTGATGAAAGCACATAAGGATTAGAGAAAGACTCGAAGAGAGAGAGATAGATAGATATATAGAGAGAGGGAGACAAAGAGAGAGAGAGAGATGGGGGGAGAGAGAGAGAGATAGAGAGAGAGATGGAGATGAAAAGTGAAGTGGAGGCCCCAAGGCACAAAAAATGGAACTGAGAGAGAGAGAGAGAGAGAGAGAGAGAGAGAGAGAGAGAGAGAGAGAGAGAGAGAGAGAGAGAGAGATAGAGAGAGAGAGATAGAGATAAATAGATAAAGAGATAGAGAGAGGCCAATAGAAGTGAAAGAAGGATGGATATGAGGCGGCTAAGATGCATCTAGAGAGAGAGAGAAGAAGAAGAAGAAGAAGAAGAAGAAGAAGAAGAAGAAGAAGAAGAAGAAGAAGAAGAAGAAGAAGAAGAAGAAGAAGAAGAAGAAGAAGAAGAAGAAGAATAAGAATAAGAAGAAGAAGAAGAAGACAAAGGCAGGGATGTGAGCAATTTTACCAAAGAGGACAAATGCAGAAATGGGCAATGATTGAGAGAAAAAGATTTTATTTTTGTGAGAGATTATTTGTAATGCTAAAACCAAGAGAAAAAACCCCAACAAAGATAGAATCTTTTGTTTTGGAACAAATTCTTTAGGAATGTGATAGTGCTTGTTGCTAGAGAATGTTGAAGACTTCAGACTATTGCATAATTGTCATGCAACATAAGAGTTTATAAGATGTGATTGACATAAAAGCCTTAATGTACTAATGGACTATATAAAGCAAACTTGAAATGCATTATTGTACAAAAGAAGGAGTAGTTATTGTATTCTGTATGAGGATCAGTTATTGTATTCTGTATGAGGATCATTTCTAGATATTTAGTATGAGAGCATCGATAAAGAGAGAAAGAAGACTTTGTGAGGATATGAGCTATTATACATACTTCACTTTGGAAAACTATTTCCGCAAATGAAAAGTCTCGTGATATACTTAGAGAATGATGTGGGGGTTGAAGGTGCACTAAGGGTGCACTATGTTGACCTTCTAAGGTAGAGAAATTTTAGGTGCTATTTTTTCTTCTTCTCTTAGTAAAGTTCATTCAATTTCAATATGAATTCTTTGAGAATCGAAACAACTTTCTTAAGTTTGAATGCCTTGAGATGAAAATAAATTCAATATAAACATAATGAGTTGCTTTCCAAATTCAAAGATGATAATGAAACAAATGCATGAGAAATTGTTTTCTTCTCTCTCAAAGAACCTCATGATATTTTCTTCTCACCAAAAGTGTTGGTATTGTGTCTTATGAGTACGTTTAAAAACATACTAATAAACTTTGGATTTTAATTCTCCTTGTGGATCTTTTTTGTGGATCTTTTCTCCTAGTCTATGTGTTTTTTTATGTTTTGAGGAGGAAGTTTTGGAAGACCAAAGTAAAGTAAAGAAGCATTTTCATCCCCATGGATTTTCTCTCTAGGTTTCTACCAGATTTTTGAAGTAAAGAGAAGCAATGTTATTGTCGTGAAGATCAAAGACCAAAGTAAAGAGAAGACCGAAGAGAAATCAAAGGGTGTCTTCTCGCACTGTAATGGGAAGTCTATCGTGTATGTGGCCGATCTTCACTGTACTAGAATATCTTGTATTAATACGATTTATTGGACGACATCAATTGTATATTCATTGTATCATTGAGGAGTGGTCATTTGTTTGGCACATCAAGTACTGGTGATTAATTTTTTTAGAGAGCATTGTATTTGTCATTGCACTTTTGTGATGCATATGCCCTACGACTTTGTTCCATGCCATCGAGTGCTTTTTTGCTTTCTCTTCCAAGGTGTGAGCCTACAAGATGATGACCACCATACCAAGGTGAGCTGCCCAATGTCCAGACGTTGTTGTATGGACAAGGGGAATGATGTGCTCACACCAAGTGAGGTGTGATCCAATGCCACATTGCTCTTCCCCTTCTTAGACCTCCTTCGATCTGTTTGACACTTGAACTAGACTTGAAGCGAGCCAGTTGCCCAGTATTCTTGGACATGCTATCCACTCCTTGAGAAGAGAAAATAGGAACCTCGACTTCAGATAGAAATCTCCACCTACGAGCATTTTAACCTCTTTGAATTTTACATTGTTCCATGCACTTGAACAAGAGAAAGATTGATTCGTTTCCTTGAGTTTGAGCATTCATGATCTGCAGTAGTTTAGTCCATACACCTGTGTACTCATTTTATTCTTGCGTAGACTAGGAATTTGTTGCTTTCATAACTTAGACACAGCATTAGAAACATTAGAAGAATATCATAGAAAGAGGGGAAAAGTACATTGAAATTTTCTCGGAATTAAAAGAGAGCAAGAAAGGGAAATTAAGATAGAACTAAGTGATAAATCAAAGAGAAAATCAAGACCAAGGTCAAGCAAAATATTCAAGTAAAATTCAAGTCAAGAAAGTGAAAGATTAAGTGAGTTAGATCAGATTCTGGCCTAGGTAGAGAGTGTTTAGACTAACATCCCCCTCTTGTCTTGTGACCCATCAAGTTTCTCCTTTGAGCTCTACTCGAAGCTAATAGATATAATAGAGCCACTCACACTAGATCTCGTTCTACAGTCTAGGAGAGATCAAAGAAGAGAGATGGAGGAAGTGTTTTTAAGGAATTAGTCATAGAGAAATAGGGGGCTCAGGTAGTCCAAACTGTCTTGAGAGAAAAATGCATTTAAGGGATTAAATGTCACTGAATATTTAGATGTGTTTGAGGACTAGGCAGAGATCTATGGACTACCTGAAGATATGTTTAGCCATTAGTTCACTTGTGTATTCCACGATCTATCTTGGCATCTATTTCAATCCACATAGCAAAGGCTTGGGCTGAATTCAGAAAGGAACTTCATAAATTATTTTACCTAGAAGATTTTCCCAACATAGTAGAGAAGGGTTCCTACGGTGGGTTGATTCCCAGAAACCCACTACATCCCTTATGCACCTTTTGAATGAGTTCTTGGGAAGATACACATAACTTCTGTAGGTTGATTTGGATTCACCAAAGCCTAATTTAGTTATTTCCTTTCTTAAGATCTTAAGTCTTGAGCACAAGACTGAGGTCGAGAAGAGGATAGAAGAGCCTGGTAAGAGGTTTGGTTTGACAAAAGACTGTGCCACTGCTAGAAGAGAAGTGGAAGCAATTGCCCAAATGAATCAATGAGAAGCGATATTATATGATAGAACAGTGGCAATGTAATGAGGCAACTCTTCTAGCAGTTTTGATTATGCCTGCAACATCAGCTTGTGCTAATGTTGCATCCACTTTTCGCTCACGAGTAGAGTTACAACTTGAGATCCTAAGCAGGCAAATAGAGAAACTTATGATGATGCAAGCATCCATGTATAAAGAAATGGCCAGCATACATATTTAAGTTTATTCTTTAGGGTATTAGGACCCCACTCCTCCTCAAGTGAGTACTAGTTATATGGACCCAATACAAAGGAATGCTATGCCTATTCCAAATATGCAAGGTTATGCAATGGCTCAGCTTGCACCTCTGGTGTAGCCTATTACTTAGTAGGCACATGCACCACTATTTTAGCCCACATTCCAGAGAAACACTAGGCCTTTCGAGACACAAGCAACTGGTGGGTTTGTAGGGGCAAAGAGATGTGTATGGTGCGACACACAAGAACATTTCTCCTGTGCATATGAAGAGCTAAAGCAAGCAAAAGAGCATCAGTTGGTGATAGATATAGATAAGAAACTATGTGACTTCTAAACCCAATATCAGAACAATTTCATCCTTCGAATTGATATATAGGGAAATTAAAAAAAATTACTTCTTGGGTGGATATCTTTAAACTCTCACAAAAACTTTTGACAAGCTTCTTTTATTTGACTCCTTTCTTTCTAGTACCTATAGGCATCAAATTTATGAAGATGTAAACTAATCAAAGACCTCTTCATATGAATTCTTTATGTTTCTGATTGAATGGATACAAGTCCTAAGAATAAATATATTAAACCTTGCTTATGTATGTGTGAACAGGGGTATGATTAAGCATCTGCCCATGTGTATGAATGTACATTGAAGTAAATGAGTGGATAGATACATATTTATATGAGAATTATAGTCATTGACAATATTTGGATATATAATTCTAAACCTAATTATAATACCCTAAATGTTATTGTGCTAGAAAACCAAACTTGCTTACCAAGGCTATGACCAGGGGATGTATCTAGGATACAAAACCACCAAATTAATTATAAACTTGCTCCTGTGAAAATCATAATATGTGAGTCATCATTTAAAAGACATGTTACTAATTGATTCGTATAGGTTAATAATATATATATATATATATATATATATATATATATATATATATATATATATATATATATATATATATATATATATATATATATATATATATATATATATATGAATTTCTAATGTTAATGAAGTTAGTATTTGATCTAGTTAATTTAATGAATGTATAAAGAAGAAACTATAATTATAATAATTATATAAAGCATCATCAATATATGAAATAAAGAAATATAAAATAGATAAATTAATGAATGGTGTGTGCTAGTTGTGCGTTAATGAATGGTGTGTGTGAGTTGTGTGCTAAAGAATGGTTTGTGTGAGTTGTGTGATTAAAGTGTGTGATAAAAGAGTGATATGAGTGATTTTTGAGTAAAAGAGTCATGTAAGTGGTCTCTGAGTAAAAGAGTGGCGTGAGTAAATTGAGAGTCAAAAGCATGGATGTTAGTAAAAGTAGTTGAATCATGCACATGAATGAGTGAGTTCTATATAAGTTATGATTATGTCTTCTTTATTCATGTTTTTTTAATAGGTAGTTGATTTTTTCTTCTCATTTTCTCCTTCTCATGATTCTTGCTATAGGTCTGTGCATGCGCTGAAGAGGGAGAGTTGGATAGTCTGTGGCAGACACCTTAGCTTAGCTGAGAGAGAGATAGAGACTACTCCCCCTCCTCCCAACAACACAGACATTTTATGCGCACACAACGTGAAGAGAGAGAGTTTGACATTCTAACATTAGCATGCCTTAGGAATTGGCAAGGGTGAGTGCATGTGAGCATCTGTTTTCAAGACTAGTTGTTGGAGCAAGATTTCATTGTTGATGTTTCTCCATATCTTGGAAAGATCCATGAGAGAGAGAGAGAGAAAGAAACTCTTAACAACAATGATAGTGATTGCCTGTGCACATAGGGGAGAGAGAGAGAGAGAGAGAGAGAGAGAGAGAGAGAGAGAGAGAGAGAGAGAGAGAGAGAGAGAGAGAGAGAGAGACCCACAAACTGGGCGTTGTTAGTGGATATGAAGGTTGACGTTGAGACAAGCGATGACACTGTCACTAAATATGAAGGTTGATGCTAAGACAAGCTATGGCACAAGAATTGATGTTTAAGGAGAAAGAAAAAGAGATGAGAAATCTAATTGTGGAGAGATGCTTTCGTGCCGCCACCAGACAATGGAATTTGAAGCTTTCTGCAAGGCCCCCAATGGCATCATCGTTTTTTGACTAATGGAAACAAGCGGCTATGAGAGAATTAACTAGAGAGAATAAAAAATAGTAGATGTCCATATGCTTTCATGAGATAGAAAGCATTCCTTGCATCCAATTCTTTCGACCTTACTGCATGCCTAGTAAGGCAGTCTTGACAATCATCTATGTTGTGATTTTTGGATTCTCTAGCTAGGGTTTATCTCTCTACTATTCCATCATCCATGGCTTCAACAGAAAAGCAATGGATGAATACGTTATGGGTAGCTTCCAAGTCCTTTGTAAACAGAGGCCTTTCAAGCATGCTTGCTACCTACATAATTCAGCTTGTGGATAATGTTAAGGTGCCCAAGCTACTGGGCCATGGTTCTGCTTCACAAGTTATAATGAATATCCTCATGAATGAGGGAAGGAAAAAACACTACAAGAGAGAGAGAGTGTGTGTGGGGGAGAGAGAGAGAGAGAGAGAGAGAGAGAGAGAGAGAGAGAGAGAGAGAGAGAGAGAGAGAGAGAGAGAGAGAGAGAGAGAGTCGCAAAAATAGAAAAGCATAAAGATAGAGAGAGAGAGAGAAATAGAGAAAGTGAGAGAGAGGGAGAGAAAGAGAGAAAGAGAGAGAGAGAGAGAGATAAAGAGAGAAAGAGGGAGAGAGAGATGCATCTACGTAAGTGGAATATGCATGAATGCATACATGCATGCAAGCTAATGTATGCATGCATGAGAGTGATGTGAGATGCATGTATGCATGAGATATACACACACACATACACACATGCACACACACACACACACACACACATATATATATATATATATATATATATATATATATATATATATATATATATATATATATATATATATATATATATATATATATATATATATATATATATATATATATATATATATGTGTGTGTGTGTGTGTGTGTGTGTGTGTGTGTGTGTGTGTAGGTACGAGAAGCAAGCATGCATATGCATAAGTACATATATGTGTAGTATGGGTTAATGCATGTGAGTGAGAATGCATGTATACATGGGTGCTAGGATGAATTTGACAGTGTGTTAGCATGCATGAGATTGTGTGTTAGCATGCATATGAGAGTGCATTAGCATATGCAAGTATACATGTGTGTTAGCATGAATATGAGAGTGTGTTAGCATGCATGAGATTGTGTGTTAGCATGCATATGAGAGTGTGTTAGCATATGCATGTATATATGTGTGTTAGCATGAATATGATTGTTTGTTAGCATGCATATGAGAGTGTGTCAGCATATGCATGTGAATGTGTGTTAGCATGAATATGAGAGTGTGTTAGCATATGTGTGTGAATGTGTGTTAGCATGCATGTGAGAGTAGGTATGTATGTAGGAAAGCATGCATATATATAAATGTATGCATATGTATATAGAAGTATATGAATGCATGAGAACATGTGAGCATGCATATGCATAAGTAAGTTAGTATTTGCATGCATGATGTCAGGATTTATGTGCATATATGAGAATGTGTATGCATAAGAATTAGATGCATGAATGAATGAGTTTACATGATGAAGTTGTATGAATTTGCATGTTCGAATGCATGTGCATGATATGTATGATTGAGAGTGCATATGCATGGATGAATGTATAAGGATGAGAGCATATGCATGTTAGTAGGTATGCATATTGATGGAGAGTGTTAATCTCCAAAATAACAAGTTATCCTTGATGTTAGAGCACCTCTATATCAAGAACAACTCATAACCTCAACCAATTTTGGGAATCTATTGCTAAATTATCAAGATTTGATCTAACTGTGAAGAAATTGAATACTCAAAAAAGTGTGCTACACTTAATCCTTTCATTGACTAACCAATTGTGTAAATTTTTCAATGAAACTTGTTATGAGGTTCATCTAAAGATTTTGCACCTTCTCGAAGTTAAAACGTCTCAAAAGGATTAATAAATCTTGAGATTTCCTCCAAACAATGTACCTATGTCTGAAACTATTTTTCTGTGTAGTTGACTTTGACACTTGCTCAAAATTTTACACTATGGAGGGAGATCTGATCAAAACATTATCATCAAATTTGTGCCAACACCCATCTTCACTTCTTCACAGTTACACATGTAAATGTTCCTAGTTTAAATTCTCTTATCCTGCTTACAATTAGGCTGTCAAGATTGTCACTTAGCTATAGAGTTAGACTTGTATGAAAGCATTCCTCAAGAAGATAAACACAGAAGGAGCACTAAGCAAAAGACCAAGGCACAACTTTCTTCTATTATGAGAAAACATACATCTAATTGATAATTCATGTTCTTCTCAATTTCCAAAGTTCCTAATGACTTCTAAAACTTTTCACTCATCATCTCTCCTCCTCGTAGTACATCTATATCAAGTATATATAGATGTTTACATCTCAACTCGTCATAGATACAAAGTTTTTATGAACTAATTACAAGATTAGTATACATGTATATACAAGTCCATCTTTTGACCATACACAACTTCAAGCTTTATATGTTGATCTTTGCTTCATTCTTTGACTTCAAATTTTGTCCTAATCATCAATTGGTGATTTTCCTACAACAACAGCTCGCCTCAATCATCAATTGTGATTTTCTCCATCTTCTTTATACATGCCATGTCTTTAAACCTCTACAACGTAGGACCATCCAAGCTTTTGGTTCACATATCTATTATCTCATCTTTTGTAGAAGTGTGTATGACTTGAATGATGTGTGTCTTATCTCCATGAATGATGGGTGCACTCTAATTGATGTCAAAACTCTTCAAGAGAGTCTTTAACCATATAACCTCCTTTGCAGATTCAACCATACCTTTATATTCTTCTTCTGTAGATGCTAAAGCAATTGTACGTCGCTTCTTAGAACACCAAGAGATTAATTTATCTCCCACATAGCATAGATAACCATATGTTGACCTCCTATCATCAAAGTTACCTACCCAATCTACATCACTATATATTTTGATTTTTGTATCTGATGTGAATCCATGATACAAACCTTCTTTGAGTGTACCCTTAATGTATCTTAGCACCCTTTGCCTTGTAATCCAATGTTCTTTCCTAGGACAATGCATGAATCGTGACAACACTCCAACTGCATATGACAAATCAGGCCTAGTTAATGTAGCATAAATTAGATTACCAACCAAACTTTGATACAGCTTCATGTCCTTGAATTCTTCTCCTCCATATATTCTCAATTTATGGTTCACCTCCATTGGAGTAGGTGCTACCGTGCAGTCTTCCATGTTAAACTTCATTAGAAAATTCTTCAAATACCTCTCTTGAGTTACATATACTCCATGTCGAGTATATGAAATCTCCATTCCCAAGAAATATGAGAAGTTTCCCAAGTCACTGATCTTGAACTCTTTCTCCATCTGCTTCTTAAGACTTTGTATGCCCTTCTCATCTATTCCTGTAAGAATTATGTCATCAACATATATGCAAATGTAAATAAATCCATCATCACTTGCTTTAACAAGCAAGCTTACATAGATACTCTAGATTGTTGAGAGTTCCATGCTCCACCCTTTGTTCCAAAGCTAGTTTCATTCTCATGCAAGTTCACTTATCCCACATGCAAGGGAATTCTCCCAAACTCCGTATAAGCAAGGCCTCCCTTCACTCCACACAAGCCATTCCACTCTAGCCCATTGCCAAGAGTGTGCTTCCACTCCTCATGGAGTCTCCATGCTCATAGAGCAACCTTTGTAACTTCATTTCCATTTTAATTCATTCATCATGTTTTGTTAACTTTTATTCCTTCCTCCATAGTTAATTTATTTTGTGATTATTTGATTAGAGTAGGAGTAGTGCTTTGTCATTTCAACATGGTATCAGAGCATAGGTTACTTGTAGGTAGCATTTCATTTTGAGTTATGATTTTGTTATCTTCATCATTAGGATGTTTTCTTCTTCAACCCTCCCTCCTTCCCATATTCCTTCAATAAGAGTGCTCCTTAGCACTATTAATGTGTTCATCTTCATTACTATCCAACTCATGTTTTCTTAATCCCTCACTCTGCCCATTTATGTTTTCTTAACCCCTCCCTCTCTTCATAATAACAATGCTTTTTAGCACTCTTTCTTCTCTTTGTAAAGAGTAATTTCCATGTGTTTTCGAAGATTGCACTAGAAGCTGCTGACAGATCAAACAAGGTCGTTGGCTCAAAGATCTAGAATGTGCTTCAGTGGACGGAAGCAGTCACTTCTTCAAGCTTGTGTTGGTCTACACCTTGCGCATAAAGCAAGAATATATCATAGTTGCCACATGGATTCAATCGACTAGCAATGCACTCCTGTCAGTAAGCAAAGCAAAAAAACCTCTACGCTATTGTCTTTAGTCTCTGTGATACAAATAGAGAGAGTGTTGCAGAGCGTTATGTGAAGCCATATCAGGTGTTTCTAGCCACGCAGATGATACACATAGACAGAGAGAGAGTGTCTTTTGCCTCTCTGAATCTGATGGAACACATCGACAGTGTCTTCAGCCATACGAGCACCTCTTCAGTACTGGGTTCATGAGAGTGATCCAACTTTACTCTCTGAATCTGATGGAACAAATCGACAGTGTCTTCAGCCATACGAGCACCTCTTCAGTACTGGGTTCATGAGAGTGATCCAACTTTACGCAGATGATACACATAGACAGAGAGAGAGTGTCTTTTGCCTCTCTGAATCTGATGGAACACATCGACAGTGTCTTCAGCCATACGAGCACCTCTTCAGTACTGGGTTCATGAGAGTGATCCAACTTTACTCTCTAGTCGCAGTGAACTAACACATTTGGTGCTTGCAAACGCTACGTACAATTGTCTGTATGTCGCCTTCTCCAGCTTCCCTCCGTCAAAGCTCTCTCATCAGCAAGAGACACTTCATGATGTGACATGGATTTGATTTGCGCATGCGTGTTGCACCATATTGGAAAGAGCGAGCGGAAATTGTGGCTGACCTTCTCTGAACATTGTCGCCATACAGAGAACACTCCAGCCAGCATCAACTCACAAAAGTTAGGAGCATGTGCCATCGCTTTGAAGCAAGAAATTTCAAGCGACAAACTGGAAATGGTGAGCATGGAGGAGATGGGTTTTCTGCCATCGACTGCTACAAACTGACGGTTCTGGTGCAGATCTGCGCAATCACGTGAACTGAATTATACAATGAGCATTCATGAATCGGGCAGGAGATCAGAAGTGTAGCGGAGCAAATGGATGCGATTTCATGCAGATAAAGATTGGTGCAAATGTTCTTGCAAGTCATATCTAAGCACGAAGGAATTTGAAGCTGGCCTACCCTCGTGCGCTACTGGCGTATGAACCCAAAATAGCATGGTTGTACAAATTCAAAATAACTGGATTCATGCATTGATATTATAATTTCATCATCACTTATGTCATAGAGGATTACTTCTCTACGAACACTTGTGGTGCATTGAATCCTCAAAAGATTACAATGTATCTTAAAGTTTCACTTTGTACTAGCGAGGGGTGAACCTAACCTTAAATCAAGGAGAGGATCGGAATAACCCATAATACACTCACAATTGTCACTACAAAGCCTCAATATTGGTGCATCGTTTTATGAGAGGTTCACCCTATGATACATACTGAGAGTTGTGTATTGTCAAACTTGCACAAAGCAGATTTCTTCTTTTGAAGTCCTTTTATATATGATATGGTGGCTTCTTGTAAGGGATTAGACACCACCTTCTTTAATGAAGGTAGGACCTTCCCAATGCCATGAAAAATTTCCCAAGGCTATGTTCATGCTCTCACACATCCAATATGCATCTCCAAATGTACTCTCTCATGAAGCAAAACCCAAGGACATCAACAACAAGGACGAGGACCCTACCAAAGATCCCATCGATGGATCCAAAAGAAATCAATAAAGAACACAAAGCAAAAGAAGGTGGCAAATGGTTCCATAAGCACTACCTACCCCATGATGTAAACCCTTGTACATGTCTAGGGATCCCATATGTCCCTAGATCCCAACAAAAACCACTTGGATCCCAAATGTCCAAGTATATCTCTTGGGATCCCATATGTCCCAAGATCCTAGGGATGCCATATGTCCCAAACTTGGATCCCATATGTCCAAGTTATGTCCAAGGATCCCATATGTCCTTGGATCCTAAAAATCAATGGACTAAGTGATCCCATATGTCACTAGTCCCCATATTAAAAACAAAAGGGTCATCACATGGAGGGGGGGTGTTGAGAGTTCCATGCTCCACCCTTTTTTCCAAAGCTAGTTTCATTCTCATGCAAGTTCACTTATCCCACATGCAACGGAGTTCTCCCAAACTCCATATAAGCAAGGCCTCCCTTCACTCCACACAAGCCATTCCACTCTAGCCCATTGCCAAGAGTGTGCTTCCACTCCTCATGGAGTCTCCATGCTCATAAAGCAACCTTTGTAAGTTCATTTCCATTTTAATTCATTCATCATGTTGTTGGTGCATGACAATCATCAATTGAAGAATTATGAAGGAATGAAGTCAAGGAGTCAAGAAGAGAACAAATTCAGATGGTTGAAGGAAGGGCATATTCAGAAAATCCAAAGACATGTACACATATGTACATTAGCTGACTTATACCTTTGTCTAGTCATACACTTGTATATATTCATCTATAAATATGTTGGAAAATGTCGGGCAAATAGAGCAGAAGAAGATTAGAGAATAGGGAGAAAGAAGTTAGTGTCATTAGACACATTTGAAGTGAGTGAATTATCCATTCTCACTTGTATGTAAATTTTCTGAAGAAATCGAAAAACTTGCGCCTGATGTTTAGCAGTCTGCTCCTTCTGTGTTTAATCTTTTGAGAAATCCTTCTGCACGTGTCTAAGTCCATAGCTAATCTATCTATGGCTAGAATTTGAGAAGTTAATTGTAATCAGGTTGAGAGAATTTTGATTAGGAACATTCATATGTAAGAATGTTCTAAGAGTCAAAAAATCTGGCGCACATTTCATCTTCAAAGAAATGGTCAGTGCTCAGTCCACATTGTAAAGTTTTACACAAGTGAGGGCTCAAAATCTAAGTTGGAAGGTAAGCCATCTATAGCTAGAAGATCTTGATCAAACGGGTTCAGAGCTGGGAGAACCAAAGCCAAGAAGTTGCAGGTGTCAAAGTCGCCATTGCAAGGAAGCAGTTTCAGACATAGGTAAAGTGTTTCACACATTTCTCACAGTATACTCAATCATTTTGAGAGATTTAACTTGGTAAAGTTGCGCAACCTTAAGGCGAAGTGTTGTGCAAAGTTTTATAAAAAACTTTACAGGATTGATTAGTCAATGAGTGATTAATCTGCAGCAGACTTTTCTGAAGAAACTGAATTTTTCAGAATAATCAATTTTCTGATAATTTGGTGAAGATTCTCTAAATTAGGTGGAGTCTAAAGTTGATCTTGATATAGAGGTGATCTAAATTCAAGGTCAACTTGTTCTTTTGGAGATTAACACTCTCCATCAGTGGTATCAGAGCAGGTTGTGTCAAAATTGAAGTGAAGAAGACTCCAACTAGTGCAGAAATACAAAACTTTACATTTCGAAGGTGCAAAAGGTTAAAGTGTGAAGAAAGATTGAAGGAAGACATACAAAGAGCATCAAAAGGATCAGAAGGAGCAACATTCGAAGTAAAGGTACATTTATTATCTGTAAAGGTTAAAGATTTGAAGCTACAGGTGAAGTAAAGATGGGAGATAGTCTCCAAATTGAAAAGCTGGATAGAGAGAACTATCCTGCATGGTCTATGAGGATGGAAGCTCATCTTATGAGCAAAGATTTGATAGGATATATCACAGGAGATGAAGAAAAGCCAGAATTCAGAGATCCTAGTGTTCCAACTAGGGAGGAGCTTGCAGATTTGAAGAATTGGATGAAGAAGGATGCTCAAGCAAGAAGCATCATCTACATGGCAGTTAATGACTATTTGCTTCCTCACATTAGAGGACTTGAAAGTGCATGTGACATTTGGAATGCTTTGGAAGAGCATTTCCAAAACACAACCAAATCAAGGAAGGCTTCACTATGGGCAGAGTTTACTACCTTCAAGAAGAAGGCCTCACAATCAATTTCTGATTATGTGACAAAGATGAAGGACATTGCAGATTCTTTAGGTGCAGTTGATGAAGATATTGAAGAAGACAAATTGGTAAGACAAATACTCAGAGGGCTAAGAGGAGATGAGAAATGGAAGCCTTTCATTTTATCTACAGAACTTTCATTAGATCACTTTACTCCTGACTTGAATCAATTGTTAGGTCATATGCTAACTTTTGAGAATGATGTCAAAGGAGATGTTGATAAGAGTGCAGGTCATGCAATGTATTCTAAAGACAAGAAGAAAGCCAACAAAGGGAAGCAACAATCAGGTGAAGAAGAAGGTACTTCAAACCAAGCAAACTTCATAAGAGGAAGAGGAAATGGCAGAAGTAGAGGAAGAAGCAGAAACAACAAAGAGAATGCAAGAGCTTGTTGGATATGTGGTAAGACCAATCATCTATCTCATGATTGTTGGCATAATAATCAAAACAATGGTAATTATCAGAACTTTAATCAAAGAGCAAGAGGTGGTAGATTTCAGAGAGGAAACTTCAGAAGTAGAGGTGGTAGGAATTCTTTTGGAAGAGGTGGAGGAAGAAGCTTCCAAAATCAATCCTATAATAACACCTACTACAACTATGCATCAGATCAAAAGGAGGACTCGACTCTCATTATGAATACATGTGAAACTTCACATGAGGACATGAGAGTGTTTTATATTGATTCAGGATGTAGTAATCATTTGAGTGGAAATATTGCTTTGATGACTGACCTAGATCATAATGCAATTAATCATACAGTGCAGATAGGTGATAATACAAAGCATAAGGTAAAGTCAATTGGTTCAGTCAAAGCTAAGGATGGGAGCACTCTTCTGAGTAAGGTACTCTATGTTCCCACAATTCCAAAGAATTTGATCAGTGTAGGTCAAATTGTGGAAAAAGGTTATGAGGTAAGGTTTACCAATGATGGAGTTTATGTGGAAGACCCTAGTCAAGGGTATAAACAAATTATTGCAGGAAAGAAAGAAGGAAAGCTTTTCACATTGAAGGTACAAGGAAATGTTGGACATGCTATGTTCACATATGGAGAGCAGAAGGTGTCAGAATTGGATCTTTGGCACAAAAGACTTGGACACTTTAATGAAAGAGGTATCAAAGAAATGATTAACAATGATTCAGTGCTTGGAATGCCTAACATTGCAGGTCAACACATGACATACAGATGTGAGGCATGTCAATTAGGTAAGGCTCATAAGAAATCCTATTCCAAGCATGGATTTATGTATTCAGAAAGACTTGAATTGGTGCATACAGATGTGTGGGGTCCTTCAAAGGACTTTAGTATAAATGGTTCAAGATATTATGTCATATATGTTGATGATGCTACCAGGTGGATCACAATTTATGTGATTAAAGAAAAGTCAGAAGTGTTTAATACATTTAAACACTATCATGCATATGCAGAAAGGATTACAGGTCAAAAATTAAAGAGACTAAGGTCAGATGGAGGGGGAGAGTATTTTTCAAATGAGTTCAATGATTATTTGTGGAATGCAGGTATAAAGAGAGAAGTTACTTGCAGGTATTCTCCTCAACAAAATGGGGTAGCAGAAAGAAGAAATAGGACTCTTGTTGAGTTTGCAAGGTCCATGATGAAAGAGAAGAATTGTCCAAATTATTTGTGGGCAGAGGCTGTAAATACAGCTACATATTTGGTCAATAGATTGCCTTGTAAAGCTTTGCAGGGTATGACACCATATGAAGCTTGGTGGGGTAAGAAACCTACCTTGGATCATTGCAGAATATTTGGATGCTTGGCATATGCATATGTGCCATCTCAATTGAGGCATAAGTTGGAGCCTAAGGCAGAAAAATATGTATTCATTGGTTATGATGATAAGCAAATGGGATACAGGTTGTGGAGTCCATCCACAAAGCAATTTATTGTATCCAAGGATGTTATATTTGATGAGCAAGGTACTTGGTATGCAGGTAAATATAATGTACATGCAGATGATGAAGAAGTAGTGGATCAAAGAAAAGGTAAAGCAAAGATTCAATTACTTGATGAAAGTGAGAGCAATGAAGTGCAGATTGAAGTTGAAGAGAGGCCAAGGTTTGATCCAGAATGTGATGAACCAGAGACCTCAAGAAGTGCAGAAGTTAGGAGGTCATCTAGGCACAAATGGCAACCTACAAGGTATAGCTATGACACTTCATTCTTAACTACTAAAGATTATGCTTATTTGGTAAAAGCAGATGAAGACCCTTCTACATATGAAGAGGCCAAAGGGAAGAAGAATTGGGAAGATGCTATGCAAGAGGAGTATGATGCATTGATAGAGAATCAAACATGGGATTTGAACCCTAAACCTAATAGTCAGAAAATCATTGGTTGTAAGTGGGTTTACAAAACAAAGAGGTTTGCAGATGGAAGTGTGTCTAGATACAAAGCTAGACTTGTTGTGAAAGGGTATGCACAGACATATGGAGTGGACTATGATGAGACTTATAGTCCTGTGGCAAAGATGACAACCATCAGGACACTCATAGCAATTGCTGCTTGTAAAGGTTGGAAGTTGTCTCAATTAGATGTTAAAAATGCCTTCTTGAATGGTTACATTTCAGATGAAGTCTACATGGAGCAACCAGATGGGTTCAAAGATCAAGTGAGTCCAAATTATGTTTGTAAGCTCAAGAGAGCTTTGTATGGGTTGAAGCAAGCCCCAAGGGCTTGGAATTATAGGCTTGTAAAATTCTTGAATGATCTTGGATTTCAAGCATCAAAGGCAGATAGTAGCTTGCTAGTCAAAGCAAGTGAAGATGGGTTCATTTATGTTTGTATTTATGTTGATGACATAATACTTACAGAAACAGATGATAAAGGGATACAAATGATCAAGAAGCAGATGGAGAAAGAGTTCAAAATCAGTGATTTGGGGAACCTATCATTCTTCTTGGGAATGGAGATCTCTTATACTCAACATGGAGTATATGTGACCCAAGAAAGGTATCTTAAAAATTTGCTAACCAAATTTAAAATGGAAGATTGCAGGGTTGCACCTACACCTTTGGAAGTGAACCATAAATTATCTAGGTTTGGAGGAGAAGAGTTCAGAGATATGAAACTCTATCAAAGTTTGGTTGGTAGCTTGATTTATGCTACATTAACAAGGCCTGATTTATCATATGCAGTTGGTGTGCTTTCACAATTTATGCATTGTCCTAGAAAGGAACATTGGATTGCAGGACAAAGAGTACTTAGGTACATCAAGGGTACACTCAGAGAAGGGTTGTACTATGGGTTTACTTCAGATACAAGAATCAAGATATATAGTGATGCAGATTGGGCAGGTAATGTGGATGATAGAAGATCAACACATGGATACTTGTGCTATGTAGGAGACAAATTGATTTCATGGTGTTCCAAGAAGCAACATACAGTTGCTTTGTCATCTACAGAAGCAGAATATAAAGGTATGGTGGAAGCTGCAAAAGAGGTAATATGGCTAAAGACACTTTTGAAAGTTTTTGATGTGATTCAGAGTACTCCTATTATTTGTGGAGACAATATGAGTTCATTATACTTGGCAGCTAATCCTGTATTTCATGCTAGAACTAAGCATATTGAAATACAGTATCATTTTCTGAGAGAGAAGGTCATTGAGAAGGAGATTGAAGTCATACACACTCCCACAAAAGATCAAGTTGCAGATATGATGACAAAAAGTCTAGATGGACCAAAACTACAAAGATTCAAGGATATGGCTGGAGTAAAGAAGATAGAGAAGAACCTCAATTAATGATTGAGGGGGAGCTGTTGGTGCATGACAATCATCAATTGAAGAATTATGAAGGAATGAAGTCAAGGAGTCAAGAAGAGAACAAATTCAGATGGTTGAAGGAAGGGCATATTCAGAAAATCCAAAGACATGTACACATATGTACATTAGCTGACTTATACCTTTGTCTAGTCATACACTTGTATATATTCATCTATAAATATGTTGGAAAATGTCGGGCAAATAGAGCAGAAGAAGATTAGAGAATAGGGAGAAAGAAGTTAGTGTCATTAGACACATTTGAAGTGAGTGAATTATCCATTCTCACTTGTATGTAAATTTTCTGAAGAAATCGAAAAACTTGCGCCTGATGTTTAGCAGTCTGCTCCTTCTGTGTTTAATCTTTTGAGAAATCCTTCTGCACGTGTCTAAGTCCATAGCTAATCTATCTATGGCTAGAATTTGAGAAGTTAATTGTAATCAGGTTGAGAGAATTTTGATTAGGAACATTCATATGTAAGAATGTTCTAAGAGTCGAAAAATCTGGCGCACATTTCATCTTCAAAGAAATGGTCAGTGCTCAGTCCACAGTGTAAAGTTTTACACAAGTGAGGGCTCAAAATCTAAGTTGGAAGGTAAGCCATCTATGGCTAGAAGATCTTGATCAAACGGGTTCAGAGCTGGGAGAACCAAAGCCAAGAAGTTGCAGGTGTCAAAGTCGCCATTGCAAGGAAGCAGTTTCAGACATAGGTAAAGTGTTTCACACATTTCTCACAGTATACTCAATCATTTTGAGAGATTTAACTTGGTAAAGTTGCACAACCTTAAGGCGAAGTGTTGTGCAAAGTTTTATCAAAAACTTTACAGGATTGATTAGTCAATGAGTGATTAATCTGCAGCAGACTTTTCTGAAGAAACTGAATTTTTCAGAATAATCAATTTTCTGATAATTTGGTGAAGATTCTCTAAATTAGGTGGAGTCTAAAGTTGATCTTGATATAGAGGTGATCTAAATTCAAGGTCAACTTGTTCTTTTGGAGATTAACACTCTCCATCACATGTTTTGTTATCTTTTATTCCTTCCTCCATAGTTAGTTTATTTTGTGATTATTTGATTAGAGTAGCAGTAGTGCTTTGTCATTTCAACATAGATAACATCTATCCTTGAAACCTTTTGGTTGCTCCATGAAAACATCATCTAAAATATAACCATTTAGAAAAGAATTATTCACATCTAATTGACATAGCTTCCAACCTTTACATGCACCAATAGCTATGAGATTCCTTATAGTTGTCATCTTTGCCACATGACTATAAGTATCACCATAATCTACACCATATGTATGAGCATACCCTTTCACAATAAGTCTATATTTATACTTAGACACACTCCCATCTACATACCTCTTTGTCTTGTAGACCCACTTGCATTCAATGATTTTTTTATTATTTGGTTTAGGAACCAAATCCGATGTCTCATTCTCCATCAATGCATCATACTCATCTTGCATAGATTTCTCCCAATTTTCCTTACCTTTTGCCTTATCATATGTAGAAGGGTCTTTGTCTACTTTCACCATATAAGCATAATCTTTAGTAGTTAAAGATGAAGTATCATGATTGTACCTTATGGGTTGCATTCTATTCCTTATTGACCTTCTAACTTCTCCACTTTGAAGTTTTTGGTTCTTCATATTCTGGATCAAACCTTGGCACCTCTTCATTATCAATATGAGCATCAACAATCTCTTCATCATCATGAATTTTAATCTTTGATTTCCCCTTTCTTTGGGTCATGACTTCTTCATCACTTGCATGAACATTAATTGTACCTGCATACCAAGTGCCTTTCTTATCAAATGTAAGATCCCTTGACACAAGGAATTGCTTTCTAGATGGACTCCACAATCTATAACCCATTTTCTTATCATCATAACCAATGAATGCATACTTTTCAGCTTTAGGTTCCAACTTATGCCTTAAGTAAGATGGTACATATGCATAAGCCAAACATCCAAACACTTTGCAATGATCCGAGGTAGGTCTCCTACCCCACCAAGCTTCATATGGTGTCATACCCTGCAAAGCTTTACATGGTAACCTATTAACCAAGTATGTGGCTGTATTTACAACCTCAACCCACAAATAATTAGCGTAGTTCTTTTCTTTCATCATTGACCATGCAAACTCAACAAAATTTCTATTTCTCCTTTCTACTACACCATTTTGTTGAAGAGACTACTTGCAAGTAGCTTCTCTCTTTATACCTACATTCCACAAATAATCACTGAGTTCATTTGAAAAATACTCTCCCCCTCCATCTGACCTCAATCTCTTCAACTTTTGTCCTATAACTCTTTCTGCATATACATGATAGTGTTTAAATGTACTAAACACTTCTAACTTATCTTTAATCACATAAATAGTGATCCAGCTGGTAGCATTATCAACATATATGACATAATATCTTGAACCATTTATGCTAAAGTCCGTGGAAATTAAACATTTTTACTTCTAGGTGGCATATCTCTAACTCTCACAAAAACTTTGGATAAGCTTCTTTTATTTGCCTAATTTATCTCTAGTACCTATAGCTAGCAAATTTATGAAGATCTAAAATAATCAAGGACCTCATCATATGAATTCTTTATGGCTGTGATTGAATGGATACAGGTCCAAATAATAAATATATTAAACCTTTCTTATGTATGTGTGAACATGGCTATGATTAAGCATGTGCCCATGTGTATGAATGTGAATTGAAGTAAATGAGTGGATAGTTACATATTTATATGAGAAGTATAGGCATTGACAATTTGTTCAAATAACATATATTTGTATATATAATTCTAAACCTAATTATAATACCATAAATGATATTGTGCCAAAAACGTGCACTTGGTTACCAAGACTATGACTAGGGGATGTATCTAGGATACACAACCACCAAATTAATTATAAACTTGCTCCCGAGAAAATCCCAACATGTGATTCATCATTTAGAAATTATGTTATGAATTGATTCATATAGGTTAGTAATATATATATATATATATATATATATATATATATATATATATATATATATATATATATATATATATATATATATATATATATATATATATATATATATATATATATATATGAATAACTAGTGTTAATGAGGTTAGTATTTGATCTAGTTAATTTAATGAATATATAAAAGAGAAACTATAATTATAATAATTATATAAAGCATCATCTAAATACGTAAATTAATGAATGGTGTGTGTGAGTTGTGTGTTAATGAATGGTGTGTGTGAGTTGTGTGCTAAAGAATGGTGTGTGAGTTGTGCGATTAAAGTGTGTGATAAAAGAGTGGTATGAGTGATTTGTGAGTAAAAGAGTGGTGTGAGTGGTTTGTGAGTAAAAGAGTGGTGTGAGTAATTTGATAATTAAAACCATGGAGGCTAATAAAAGTAGTTGAATCATGTGCATGAATGAGTGAGGTCTATATAAGTTACAATTATGTCTTCTTTATTCATGTTTTTTTTATAGGTAATTGAAATTTTCTTATTCTTTTCTCCTTTTCACGGTTCTTGTTGTAGGTCTCTGCATGCACTGAACAAAGAGACTTCAAAAGTCTGTGGCAGAAACCTTAGTGCAACTGAGAGAGAGAGAGAGAGAGAAACTACTCCTTGCTCCTCTCAAAAATATAGAGAGCTGATGCACGTAGAAGGTGAAGAGAGAGAGTTTAGTGTTCTGACATTAGCCTAACTTACGAATTCACAAGGCTATGTGTGTGACTGTTTGTTTTCAAGAATAGTTGTTGGAGCAAGATTTCACTACTGGCTCTGGATCTTTGAAAGCTCCATGAGATAGATAGATAGATAGATAGATAGATAGATAGATAGATAGATAGATAGAGAGAGAGAGAGAGAGAGAGAGAGAGAGAGAGAGAGAGAGAGAAAGAAACTCTCGGCACTAGTGATAATGATTGTCTATGCCTGTGGAAGAGAGAGAGAGAGAGAGAGAGAGAGAGAGAGAAAGAAACTCTCGGCACTAGTGATAATGATTGTCTATGCCTGTGGAAGAGAGAGAGAGAGAGAGAGAGAGAGAGAGAGAGAGAGAGAGAGAGAGAGAGAGAGAGAGAGAGAGAGAGAGAGAGAGAGAGAGAGAGAGAGAGAGAGAGAGAGAGAGAGATGGATGGATGGAGCCCTAGCTACTGTGGATGTGACCTAGTGACTGTGACAAAGAGAGAGAGAGAGGCCCACAAATTGGGCACTATTACGACATATGAACATTGACACCAAGACAAGCAATGGCACAAGGATTGATGTTTAAGGACAGATAAATAGATGAGATATCTAATTGTGCAGAGATGCTTCTCCAGTGCCACCACCAGATAACGGAATTTTGAAGCTTTCTTTAAGGCCACCAATGGCATCGTCCTTCTGTTGGCTAAAGGAAACAATTAGCTATGAGAGAATTAACTAGAGAGAATAAAATAGAGTAGATGGCCATATGCTTTCATGAGCTAGAAAGTGTTCCTTGCATCCAATTCTTTCAACTTTATCGCATGCCTACTAAGGTAATCCTGACAGTCATCCATGACTTCAATAGACAAGCCTAAGATGAATAAATTATGGGTCATTTCCAAGTCCTTTGTAAATGGAGGCCTTTCAGGCATGCTTGCTACCTATGTAATTCATCCTAATATGTCTAGATAGAGTTTATCTCTATGCTATTCCATCATCCATGACTTCAATAGACAAGCCTAAGATGAACAAATTATGGGTCATTTCCAAGTCCTTTGTAAATGGAGGCCTTTCAGGCATGCTTGCTACCTATGTAATTCATCCTAATATGTCTGTGGATATTGTTAAGGTGCGCATACAATTGGGCCATGTTTCTGCTTCACAAGGTACAATGAATATCCTCAAGAATGAGGTGAGATGAACATACTATGAAATGTTGAAAGTTTTTCAAGCTCAAGAGTGTGGGAACATGCCCCAAATTGAACCTTCCACATCATCCACAATCAAAGGAGGCTGATTTCCACGAGTTGGAGGCATCAAATCATGCCCATAATGGAAAGAATTTGATTAGAGAAGATTTAGCTCACCTGTTGATGTGATTGGACCTCACTTTTGACATGTATATGCTTTTGATTGGTTAAAGAGGTTAGTATGAGATCTTTAAAACCTCTAATGAGTTGTATTATGACTTAGAGTCGTGGAAATACGTGCCCAAGCTGCCCCCTTGCTTAAGCACACCCCCTACTAGCTGTTCTCTGCATATTTTGCAGAAATTTCACTTTAACACACTCTATCTATCTAGATGTTTTTGGCAGACCCCCCGGTCTTGTAATTGTTGTTTCTCCTTCATCCGGAATCCATTTGCAATGATTTTTGTCTTGTTGGAAAGCTTATAAGTTTTACTTTGTCTGGTATAAGTCTCAGGTTCAGTGCCTGCACATGTGCAGAGAAATGTCCAGAACAGTGTCTGTCCAGTTAGCTCATACTCTGTGAAGAGATCAAGTTATCTGTTTTGTTGCAGCTGGTTCAGGCATCATCCAGTATCCAAATGGAGTGATTTTACTCTCATTTGAAAGCTCTTAAAGTCTAGTTTATGCCGGCAAAATTTCATTTTCAGTTTTTGCATATACTCAGAGAAACTCAGAAAATACAGAACCTATGTCTGAAAAATTTCAGGATCCTATGAGGGTTCATTTGCTTTTGTTGTGCACATAGGAGTGTTTATCCTCCAACAGTGGTATCAGAACTATAAGTGGAGTATCAAAGAGAGAAGAAGGAGCTACTGAAGTGAAGTTAAGACTTCATCAAATTTTGAAGGAAGGAAGCAAAGAACGGGCACGTCAACAACAAGGGGAAGCAAATACATCATCAAATCAAAGACAAAGCTTCATCAAGAGGAGTAGCTCTATTTTTTGAGGTAAAAGCCATCCTTTTCAACTTCATTGCATCAAGGGGGAGGTTCAAAAGAGTTAGGAGGCACCATGGCTGATCTCAATGCTCAAATTGAGAAGCTCGAGAAAGGAAACTACCAACCATGGCGATTTAGAATAAGCAATTTTTTGATGGGGAAAGGTTTGTGGGGAGTTGTGAGTGGTGGAGAGCCAAAACCCTACATAGATGAGGTAAATCCAACCAATGACCAGAGAAGAGCAGTAAGAGAGTGGGAGGAAAGGGACAAAAGGGTCATTTTCATTTTATCTCAGCATATTAGCAACTCTATGGTAGGGCATATTCAAGATTTGGATACATCGAAGAAGGTGTGGGAGTGCTTGGAGAGATTGTATTCAACCTCCACAAAAGCTAGAAAAATTCAGCTCAAGAATGAGCTAAATAGTCTTAGGAAAAGCCCCTCTCAAGGTGCTAATGATTACATATTAAAGGTTAAAGAGCTTGCAGATGCACTAGGGTCAATCGGTTGTGCCCTAGATGATGACGATCTTGTCGCCCACACCCTAAATGGACTTAGGGATGATGAAAAATGGAGGGCTTTCACAACTTTAGTGTATGTAAGGGACTCTCTTCCTGATTTTGATCAACTAATTACTCTCATGGTGTCAGAGGAGATGAACCTTGGTGGTCATAACGCCAAGGATAGCCAAGGGCAATTGTTGTATGCAGGTAGAGGAAGAGGAAGACACAACCGAGGTGCTTCAAGAGGAAGAGGAAGATATCAAAGCAACCAAGGAGGTCAAGGACAACAAGAAAATGCAGGTCAAAGAGGTGGAAGAGCCACAAATAGAGGAAGAGGTGCAAGATTTGGTGGAAGAGGACAAGCTACTTCAAATGGATGCTTTGTATGCGGTAAGCCCGGTCATTTTGCAAATGAATGCTATCATAGAGCTCAAAGACAAGGGAATCAAAGCAACAACAACAACAATTATAGAGGGCAAGGTAATTATGCAAACACATCATCCAGCCAAGGGAATGATTATTTACTTGCCATGAGGTATGGTGAAGATACAACTCAAGCTAGTGAAGATGTATGGTATGTAGACAGTGGATGTAGCAATCATATGTCATGTCGAAAGGAGTTTTTTAGTAATTTGCAGGTCCCAAAGCATCAAGGGCATGTGGAAACAGGTGATAACTCAGAGCATATCATTCAACATGTGGGAGATATCAGTTTGGAAGGAAATCAAAGAGCAAAGTGCTTATCAGAGGTATTACATGTCCCTACTATTACCAAAAACTTGATTTCGGTAGGCCAAATGGTGGAAAAAGGCTATCAAGTTAGGTTCAATGAAAGAGGATGTTTTGTGGAGGATCCAAGGGCAGGTTTCAAGCTCATAGCAAAAGGAAAAAAGCAAGCGAGAATGTTCACAATGGACATAAATCAGCCACACCATTCAATGTATGTCACATATGGAGACAAGAGGATAGCAGATTTGGATCTATGGCATAAACGAATAGGTCACATCAACCTACAAAAGCTCAAGGACATGCAAAGGAGGAGCTTGGTAAGAGGCCTACCAAATTTTACATCTAAAATGTTGCATGAAATTTGTGTAGCTTGCCAACAAGGAAAACAATCAAGGCTGCCCTTCAAGAAGAGTACCTATGTAAGTGCAAATGTTTTAGACCTTATTCACACGGATGTTTGGGGTCCAACAAGAGAAGCATCCCTTGCTGGAAATAGGTATTTTGTAACCTTCATTGATGACTTTTCAAGGAAAGTGTGGTTGTATTGCATTAGAAACAAATCAGATGTGTTCCACTACTTCAAGAAATTCAAAGCACAGGTGGAGAAGGAATCTGGCAAGTTTATCAAAACTTTGAGATCCGATGGAGGGGGAGAGTACTTCTCCCATGAATTTTCTGAATTTTTGCAGGTCAATGGCATCAAAAGACAATTTACATGCAGGTATACCCCTCAACAAAATGGGGTAGTAGAGAGAAAGAACAGACACATAGCAGAGGTAGCAAGGTGTATGCTCAATGAAATGAATATGCCGCATTGTTATTGGGGAGAGGCTACATATACAGCCACATACATCATGAATAGATGTCCTACATCAGGTATACATCATCTAACCCCTGAGGAAGCATGGAGTGGAAGAAAACCTTGCATTTCACATCTTAGAATCTTTGGTTGTATATGCTATGTACATGTACCTCAAGAGTTGAGGTCAAAGTTAGATGCCAAATCTGAAAGGTGTATTTTTTTGGGATATTCTATGGAACAAAAGGGGTATAAATGCTATAATCCCATCACCAAGGAGCTGAAGGTAAGTAGGGATGTTGTCTTTGATGAGTTGAAGCCTTGGTATGCATGCACAAGTCCATTGCAGGTTTAAGACATAGGTGAGACAGATTTGAAGAATGATGATAGAGTTCAAGAAAGCATGGATTTGAGTGGTCCAAGCAACTCATGCAACACAAGGACACCCTCACCATGGAGTGGAAGGCTTAGGAAAGAGAGACCAGCTCTGAAGAAAGCAAAGTCAAAGGCAAAGAGAAGATTTCAGTTGAAGAAGGAAGCTATGTGGATGAGAGCATGTTGGAAGATGAAGAGATAGAAGAAATTCAAACTCCAGGAGTGGCAAAACATAGAAAGAAGATGGCAACCACACCTAAAAGAAGTGAAAGAAGGTCTTCAAGAGTAAGATATCCAGTACAAAGGTTAACATATGATAATTTCATTGCAAAGCATTATGCATACATGACTCAGGTAATCAAGGACAAAGAACCAACTAGTTATGAAGAAGCTAAGGATTGCAAGGAATGGCAAGAGGCAATGAAGGAAGAGCTCAAAGCACTTGATGAGAACCATACTTGGAGCTTGGTACCAGCTCAAGAAGGCATGAAGGTGATAGGTAATAAGTGGGTTTACAAAATTAAAAGAAATTCAGATGGTTCCATTGCTAGGTACAAAGCAAGGTTGGTGGCGAAAGGCTTCTCCCAAAGCTACGGGATAGATTATGATGAAACTTTCAGCCCCGTAGCCAAGATGCCAACAATTAGGACTTTGATTGCAGTGGCCACATCAAGGAAATGGATCTTATATCAGTTGGATGTGAAGAATGCCTTCCTCAATGGAGAGCTTGAAGAAGTAGTCTACATGAGCCAACCTCAAGGATTCGCTAGTATGAGGTACCCAAATCATGTTTGCAAGCTAAGGAAAGCACTATATGGACTAAAGCAAGCCCCAAGGGCCTGGAATCAGAGGTTAGTGGATTATTTATCAAGTTGTGGATACAAAGAAAGTGTTGCAGATCCATCACTTTACATGAAGAAGCAAGGAGACAAGACGGTATACATATGCATCTATGTGGACGATTTGATCATCACAGGGAGTGATATTGCAGGTATTAAAGATATCAAATCGAAGCTAGGAAAGGAGTTCAAGATATCTGATCTTGGAACACTAAAATACTTCTTGGGAATAGAGGTAATCTATGCACACAATGGCATCTTCTTGATTCAAAGAAAATACTTGTTGGATGTGCTATACAGGTTTGGTATGAGTGGTTGTAAGCCACTTTCTCAGCCCATGGAGCCCAATACAAAGTTGGTTGCAGGTCAAGGAGAGGCTATACAAGATATTACACTATATAGAAGCATAATTGGTTCATTAATTTATGCTACATTCACTAGACCTGATCTTGCATATGTAGTAGGTGTTCTCTCTCAGTTTTTGCATGCACCTACTCATGATCATCTTATGGCAGCAAGAAAGGTGCTTCGTTACATCAAGCACACCATCAACCAAGGTCTATTTTACTCATATGATGCTGATCTAAGTGTCAAAGGATATAGTGATGCTGATTGGGCAGGTAGCAAGGATGATCGAAGGAGTACATCGGGTTATGTTTTCATGATAGGTACAAAAGTGATCTCTTGGAGCTCTAAGAAGCAACCCACTGTTGCTCTTTCATCCACAGAGGCTGAGTACAGAGGTTTAGCATTGGCTACATGTGAGCTATTGTGGCTTAAGAAGCTACTTAAGGACTTGGAAGTAGAAGTGGAGGAGTTTCCTCTTTATGGAGACAACATTTCAAGCATCTATCTAGCTAACAATCCCATGTTTCATGCAAGGAGCAAGCACATAGAGGTTCATTACCACTTCGTTAGAGAAAAGGTGATGGCAAAAGAGCTAGATATAAGGTATGTGAACACTAAAATGCAGGTTGCAGACATGATGACAAAGTTTCTTGAAGGTACAAAGCTTGGAGGATTCAAGGAAGCTATCAACATAAGAGACATAGGCTGAAGCAACAAAGGAAAAGACTTGAGCTTGAGGGGGAGTGTTGAAAGTTTTTCAAGGTCAAGAGTGTGGGAACATGCCCCAAATTGAACCTTCCACATCATCCACAATCAAAGGAGGCTGATTTCCACGAGTTGGAGGCATCAAATCATGCCCATAATGGAAAGAATTTGATTAGAGAAGATTTAGCTCACATCTTGATGTGATTGGACCTCACTTTTGACATGTATATGCTTTTGATTGGTTAAATAGGTTAGTATGAGGTCTTTAAAACCTCTAATGAATTGTATTATGACTTAGAGTCATGGAAATACGTGCCCAAGCTGCCCCCTTGCTTAAGCACACCCCCTACTAGCTGTTCTCTGCATATTTTGCAGAAATTTCACTTTAACACACTCTATCTATCTAGATGTTTTTGGCAGACCCCCCGGTCTTGTAATTGTTGTTTCTCCTTCATCCGGAATCCATTTGCAATGATTTTTGTCTTGTTGGAAAGCTTATAAGTTCTACTTTGTCTGGTATAAGTCTCAGGTTCAGTGCCTGCACATGTGCAGAGAAATGTCCAGAACAGTGTCTGTCCAGTTAGCTCATACTCTGTGAAGAGATCAAGTTATCTGTTTTGTTGCAGCTGGTTGAGGCATCATCCAGTATCCAAATGGAGTGATTTTACTCTCATTTGAAAGATCTTAAAGTCTAGTTTATGCCGGCAAAATTTCATTTTCAGTCTTTGCATATACTCAGAGAAACTCAGAAAATACAGAACCTATGTCTGAAAAATTTCAGGATCCTAGGAGGGTTCATTTGCTTTTGTTGTGCACATAGGAGTGTTTATCCTCCAACATGAAAGCTTAGCAACCGCAAAAACTAAAGCAAAAAAGATTGCATAGAGAGAGAATGAGAGAGAGACAAAAAGAGAGAAAGAGAGAGAGAAAGACAGAGAGAAAGAGAGAGAGAGAGAGAGAGAGAGAGAGAGAGAGAGAGAGAGAGAGAGAGAGAGAGAGAGAGAGAGAGAGAGAGAGAGAGAGAGAGAGAGAGAGAGAGAGAGAGAGAGAGAGAGAGGAGAGAGAGAGATGCATCCACGTAAGTGGTGTATGCATAAATGCATACATGTTTGTAAGCTAATGTATGCATGCGTGAGAGTGATGTGAGATGCATGTATGCATGAGATATAAATATATATGCATGCGAAAGAAGCATGCATATGCATAAGTACATATGTGTAGTATGATTTAATGCATATGAGTGAGAATGCATGTGAGTGAGAATGCATGTATACATGTATGTTAACATGAATATGAGAGTGTGTTAGCATGAATGAGATTGTGTGTTAGCATGCATACAAGAGTGTGTTAGCATGTGCATGTATACATGTGTGTTAGCGTGAATATGAAAGTGTGTTAGCATGCTTGAGATTGTGTGTTAGCATGCATATGAGAGTGTGTTAGCATATGCATGTATACATGTGTGTTATCATGAATATGATTGTTTGTTAACATGCACATGAGAGTGTGTTAGCATATGCGTGTGAATGTGTGTTAGCATGAATATGAGAGTGTGTTAGCATATGCATGTGAATGTGTGTTAGCATGCATGCGAGAGTAGGTATACATGTAGGAAAGCATGCATATATATAAATGTATGCATATGCATATAAGAGTACACGACTGCATGAGAAGATGTGAACATGCATATGCATATGTAAGTTAGTATCAGCATGCATGATGTGAGGATGCATGTGCATATATGAGAATATGTATGCATAAGAATTAGATACATGAATGAATGTGTTTACATGATGAAGTTGTATGAATGTGCATGTTACAATGCATGTGCATGATAAGTATGATGGAGAGTGCATATGCATGGATGAATTTATGAGGATGAGAGCATATGCATGTTAGTAGGTATGCATATGCATGAGCGTAAGAGGGAGTGCATGTATGCATGAAGTTAGATGCATGTATGCATGTGTCTGCATTATGTAGATATATATGCAAAATTGAATGAATAAGCATATTCATATATAATAAGTATTGAAAGTAATGAGTGTGTTTTATGTTTCATAAAATGTACTTATATTTGATAACATGTTTTTTTTATAGAGAGCATTGACGAACATTGACAAGCATTTACAAGCAACTAAGATCGGGAGATTGGAGTTGCATACATGCCACTTCTTCCACTTTACTTATATCAATTTCTTTTGCCTTAATATTGTATTAGGATTTCGGCAAATTATTCTAGTATTCTTACTTATAGTTGTATAAGGTTATTGACATAGTTTCCATTCATTAGAATTATCAAGGAAACAATTTTAGAATTATTCATTGACCAAATGGAAAATTATATTGTTTTATATTTGTTTCTGATGTCTGTGAGCAATGAGTCTATGAATGAATCTGTGAGTAATGAGCCTACAAATGAAAATATCATTTCTACATATTTCGTTTTTGAGCTTTTATTATCTCCACCTATAAATACTACCACTCAATCTAAGGCGAATATAGCTAATATAGAATTAGAAGAAGAAGAAATCATAAAAGATCGCATTACTAGTGAAACCTTAGTCTCTCAATCATATGAGTACGGTCTGTCTTGGTATCAAGCTACACAACCATATGGTCAATAGTTAAATATGTTCATCTTAGATATTCAATAGCTTAGTTCATTAAACCATAGATAAACACTCCCCACAACACTGAATCACAGTGTACATCCTAAAGTATGCTAAAAAAAATCCTACGTGTAGTCACATAGTGAGGCCATAGCAAATTTAGTTCTAATATGCTTATTGGTCTCCATTCCACCCCTCGACATTTGGTGAACCCAATGTGAAACGTGAAAATTGTGTGCTTAGGATTAGTAGGTGTGTTTCAATATTAATTAAAAAATTAACTTTTTACATTTGTCTTTTTTATAGGTGAGTGGAGAAAGGAGCCTAGTCAACTACAAAGACAAGTCGAGACCTTGCTGGCACATACCCTTTTCCATAGATGTTGAGGGTTGTTCATTAAGGAACTGCACACCTCCATGGGAAGAGAGGCATTCAAGACAAAGCATTCTCGACACTTCTTTCCCCCTCCATCAATAAGCAGAAAGCTTGTATTTAGTCCTTAATTTTAAGTGATTAAACTTCTCCTACAAAAGCCTAAAGGTAACGGTCATTAAGGTTGATTTACATTTGCACAAAAGTTTACATACATCACTTGCCCTCATAAAAGGATTGTTTTCATTTCACATTGCATTAGCAAAGATTCATTAAACATGCATTTTAAAATTATTAAAACATCATTAAAAAAGACTATTTTTGTTTAATATTGCATTAAGAATGATAGCAACTACATGTTAGATTATAGGTTTGTTTTTTAGAAAACAAAGGAAAGATTTATAATTTGCATTAGAATTTACTTTATTACTACAACAAAGGATTTTTATTCTAGAAAGTAAGTGTTACTTTCTCCATTCTCTAGTCATTTTTTATTTTTAGTACTACATAAAATTTCAAAAAAAAATTAAGAAGACTTATATAAAAGTTTATAAAACCACAATTTCCATTAGAGTAAAATTTATGGTACAAAACTCAAAATACAAAAACAAAATTGATACCAAACTAGAGTAATTACAATCTCAAGACCAAAGTAAAAAGTTGAACATTTTAAATATATTGATAAGTGAAAATATGAGTAGAAAATCCTAGGTTTTAGTTAAATCGATATTCTTGGCCTTATCTTCTAGATATGGTTTTAGACAACTTAGAGAGCTATTAGAGCCCGCTATTATAGACTTACTACTCCATTCTAGGCTATATCAAGAACACAAGATGGAGGAAGTGTTTCAAAATATAATGAAAGAGAAATAAGGGGAACGGATTGTGCAAGCAATCCTACGAGAAAAGGGTCTAGGTGTATGTGCACATGTGCCTATTATTATAGAAGGTGTTTTAGAAGCATTTCATTTCTTTGTATAAGACAGTTGTTCTTATGAAGTAATTATTGGACAACCATTTATAGCAAAAATGAGCATAGAAACAAATGCTATGAATGATGGGTTGGCATATGCAAGAATTCAATCTAAATCTTCTATTGTTCACTCTATTTCAACTCTATCATCTAGACTCAATATCTTGAGGAAGTGAATAATAAGATCAGGATCTAATGCATTCTTATCGTCCTTAAGAAGGTGAGCAAACCATCTCATAAACTCACCATGAAGATGAGTTAGAGACTCATTAGTCTTAGGGGAATTCACCCATCTCAAAAATCCTTTTCGGGTGTGCTGACTAAAGTCCTCAAGAAAAAACATTTTATGAAGCTCTTTCTTAAATTTAACCCAAGGTTTACTAGGATGCACATGGATGCTCTCAAGTATGGATCTAGTGACAACAAGGACTTACTTTACTAGTACATTGTCAGACAATCCCTGGATCTATGCTTGCTCTTCAAATGCATCCAAGTATTCAATGATATTCAACCCACTGAATCTAACCTTTTCTCATAGGATTTCTTGCATAGTCCGTGCCCCTTGTTTTTCTTTAATTATATTTTTAAATACTTCCTCCATCTTGGATTCTTGATATCGCCTAGAATGGAGTAGTAAGTCTATAATAGTGGGCTCTAATAACTGAATTAGAGTGAAGAATAGAAGATTTAGATCGAATTCTTTTATATGCCAGCACATCATTCATAGCTTTCGCTTCCATCCTCATTTATGCTATAAATGGTTATCCAAGAATTACTTCATAAGAACAATTGTCTTGTACAAAGAAATGAAATTCTTCTTGAGCACCTCCTATCATAATAGGCACATGTGCACATGCACCTAGTAAGATCCCAGATCCATTATCGGCAGTTCTCATTCTCGAGCCATGTTCTTTATCAATAGGCCATCTAAATTTATTGAAGAATTTCTTTGATATTACATTTATTTCTCATCTTGAATCAATTAGGGCCAGAGCTAAACATGAATCTTTCTCATCATTGATCCAAATTTTTACTTCTGGAAATCTTCGTGCCTAGAAGGTTTTACTAAATTGACTTTTACCTTTCATCATTTCATCGTTGGGTTGTATTGGACCTAAAAAGTTCCTATTTACACTTCTAGTCATAAAATCCTCTTCCTCATCATAGTCGCTATCACTAAATGTCACAGCCTCATTCATTGCTAAGGTTTCCTTTGCAACATCTTTCATATCCTTTGCAACATCTTTCATATCCCCATCTTGTGGCAGTGGAAATCATCTTCTTCTAATAAGTCTTATAAAGCTATCGTTGAACTTGGGTTTTGCGATAAAAAACAGTTGCTCAAGGGACATAATGACTTGGATTTTTAGTGATATATCATTAAGGAACTCTCTAGCATCATTCTTCCTCTCAATCTTTGAGATCATAATTTCTCTTGGAGTCCTCCTTCCTTTATTCTTCCCTTTTTCGTCACCATGTTTCTAATCATCCTTTTTCTCATTTTTAATATTGTGACTTTGATTATTTTCAATAATATTTTTCTTCTTTTCTTCTTTAGTTGGGGCATTATGATTTTCCTGTGATTGAGTATTTTCTTCTAATCATTTCTTTCTTTCTCTAATTAATCTTCTTTTTTCTTCTTGAGACAAGTTTCCACTATCTTCAAATTGCACTCTATTTGCATTATTAGTATTTCTTTTCTCATTTTCTCTAATTTGCCTTCTTGTCACTCTTCTATCTCCCTCTTCTACATCATCTTGCATGTCATCTCATCTCTGTTTCCCCTCAACATTGGCAATGTGAGAATATATAGAGGATTGGTCAATAAGATATTTCCATGCAGTTTTGCAAATGATTTCATCTCTAGCTCTAACTAGTGCCTCGATAGAATAGGGATTTTGGCTTTCAATAGAAAGAGTTCTCTCATCTGATGGATCTAATCTAGCAGGCAAGGTACTCGCAATTGCATTGGAAAAAGGTGAGTTTTCATATAATTTCTTCATGCCTCCTTTTTCCCAATTAATAACTAAAGGAAGTCGTGTTCTAATGTCACATAATGTTCTATCAATTTCAACTACCAATTATTATCTTTCGTATTCTTTAACTCATCACAGGCATATGTCACATGATCTTGACTATCACACCAAACATACCTTTTACTGCCAATCCCTCTTTCATCAATATTTCTTTGAGCATTGGACTCAGTAGGAGGGACCGGCTGATAAATTGCTTGAGAAGGAGTAGATAGCGGCATAGCAGCTTCTATGGGTGTAATCATAGTTGCTTGGCCCAAGCCAGTACTACTAGCACCAGGCTCATGCAAGCTCATGGAATACACTTTATTGTTTAATTGAGCAACCTCTTTGGAAAGAGATGCCTGCATATTCATTACATTTTTCATTTCTTTACACAAAATATCTAATTGAAATTCAATTGGAGACTAAGAGGCAACTACAACATTAGTTGTAGCTGTACTTGTACACATTGGCATATTAGTGTGCCCTATTCTAGGTAAATCCCTAGGTTGAGTAGAAATAGGTTTTGAATAAAGAACAAATTTTCTTTGTTTCATTTGAGCTATAGCCTCTATTTCATGTATTACATTTTCCCAATCATAAGTCAAACCATATCTCGAGGAAGTGAATAATAAGGCCAAGTTTTAATGCATTGCTATCTTCCTCAGGAAGCTAAGCAAACCATCTCATAAACTCACCATGAAGATGAGTTAGAGACTCATTAGTCTTAGGGGAATTCACCCATCTCAAAAATCCTTCTCGGCTATGCTGACATGACCTAGAATGGAGTAGTAAGTCTATAATAAGGGGCTCTAATAGCTCTCTAAATTGTCTAAAAATATCTCAAGATAAAGCCAAGAATATTGACTTAACTAAAACCTTAGATTTTCTACTTATATTTTTGTTTATCAATATATTTAAAATGTTCAACTTTTTTTACTTTGGTTTTGAGATTGTAATTACTCTAGTTTTGATTGATAGTTGTATTTGTGTATTTTGAGTTTTTTACCCCAAATTTTACTCTAATGGAAATTGCATTTTTATAAACTTTTATATAAGTTTTGTTAATTTGTTTTTGGAATTTTAGCTAGTACTAAAAATATGAAAAAACTTGAAAATGGAGAAAGTAATACTAACTTTTTAGAACAAAAATCCTTTCTTGCAGAAATAAAGTAAATTCTAATGCAAATTATAAAGCTTTCCTTTATTTTCTAAAAGAAACCTATGATCTAACATGGAGTTGCTATCATTGTTAATTCAATGCTAAACAAAAATAGTATTTTTTATGATGTTTTAATAATTTGCAAATGCATGTGTAATGACTCTTTCCTAATGCAATGTGAAATGAAAACAATCCTTTTATTAGGGCAAGTGATGTATTTAATCTTTTTGTGCAAATGTAAATGAACCTTAATAACCGTTACCTTTAGGTTTCTTGTAGGAGAAGTTTAATCATTTAAAATTACAGACTAAATACAAACTTTCTTCTTTTCAGTGGATGGGGAAACAAGTGTTGAGGCTCCTTCATCTTGAATGCCCCTCTCCGCACGGAGTTGCTCAGTTCCTTAATGAGCAACCCTCAGCATCTAGGGAAAAGGGTATGTGCCAGCAAGGTCTTGACTTGTCTTTGCAATTGACTAGGCTACTTTCTCCACTCACTAGCAAACAAGACTAATGTAAACATTAAATTTTGAATTAATACTAAAACACACCTTCTAATCCTAAGCACACAATTGTCATGTTTCATGTCAGACTCACCAAATATTGAGGGGTGTGAATGGAGACCAACGGACATATCAGAACTGAATTTTCTATGGTCTCACTATGTGACTACACACACGGTGTTTTTTTAGCATACTTTAGGATGTAAGATGTGATCCAGTGCTATGGGGAGTATTTATCTATGGTTTAATGGCCTCAGCTATACAATATCTAAGATCAATGTATTTAACTCTTGACCATATGGTTATGCAGCTTGATACCTAGACAAACCATACTCATATGATTAAGAGACTACGGTTTGGCTAGTAATGCGATCTTTTATGAATTCTTCTTCTTCTAATTCTATATTAGCTATGTTTGGTTAGATTCAATGGTAGTATTTATAGGTGGAAGTAATAAAAACTCAAAAATGAAAGATGTAGAAATGGTATTTTCATTCATAAAGTCATTACTCACAGAGTCAGTCATAAACTCATTACTCATAGACATAAAAAAAAAATAAAACAATCTAAATTGCCAATTGATCAATGAATAATTCTAAAATTGTTTTCTTGATAATTCTAATGAATGGAAACTATGTCAATGACCTTATACAACTATAAGTAAGAATGCTAGAATAATTCACCAAAATCCTTATACAAGATTAAGCTAAATGAAATTGATATAAGTAAAGTGGGAGAAGTTGCACGTATGCAACTCCAATCTCCCCATCTCAATTTCTTGTAAATGCTTGTCAATGTTCATCAATGCTCTCTATAAAAAAAACATGTTATCAAACATAAGTACATTTTGTGAAATATAAAACACAATCATTACTTTCAACTCTTATTATATATGAATATGTTCATTCATTCAATTCTGCATGTATATCGACATCATGCATACACATGCGTACATGCACTCTCTCTTATGCTCATGCATATGTGTTGGTGTAGGAAAATCACCAATTGATGATTAGGAGAAGATTTGAAGTCAAAGAATGAAGCAAAGATCAACATATGAAGCTTGAAGTTTAGTGCATGGTCAGAAGATGAAGAATTGAATATACATGTATACTAATCTTCTAATTAGTTCATAAAAAGTTTGTATCTATGATGAGTTGAGATATAAACATCTTATATACTTGATGTAGATGTACTATGAGAAGGACACATGATGAGTGACAAGTTGTAGAAGTCATTAGAGATGTTAGAAGTGAGAAGAACATGAATTATCAATTAGATGTATCTTTTCTCTGAGTAGAAGAAAGTTGCACCTCAATCTTTTTCTCATTGCTCCTTCTATGTTTATCTTCTTGAGGAATGCTTTTGTATAGGTCTAAGCCTATAGTTGAGTGACCTCTGTACAATTTTTGAGAGCCAAATTGTAATCATGCTAAGAGGATTTTAATGTTGGTGCAGCGCTTATTGCGGAATTCGCTTACACCACAGAAACTAAGCTAGAGTGATATTAGAACACCTCTATAATCATCAGTAGCTTATCAAACTTTTTGAAACTGAAAAACTTATAACTGTATTTAATGAACACCGAAAATTCACTTTACAGAAAGCTTCACGTTTCTTTCAAGCTTCAATTCTGAACTGATCTACTTCCGTCTTTACACTACTGTATTTGCTTACAGTTAAACAATCTTTGCGTCACTTAACTTTGTCAAAACTATGTTTTGAACTCACCAAAATTCCACCGGAACTTCACTGGACTGTCACCGGAATTCCACCGTAATTACACCGAAATCTTACTGGAACCAACTGCAACTTTGTTTGTAATTTCTTCAAATGTGTATACATGAAGTAAGGAAGTGATGCGTGAACTTCCTTCACTGAATGAACTTTATCTGAAGTTTAAAGAAAAACTTCACCAGTTCTGGATGCCTCTTTCCGGTCAGACTTTGTACTGTGTATACATATCCATTTCCTCAAAATCTTTGATCAACTTATAGTAGAGACTTATAGCTACAAGATAAGCTATATCTCATACAAAACTTTACACTGTACTTTGAGATCTAACTCATAGAAGTATCAGAAAACATTTACTGAGAAAACTGTAACTGTTAACTAACTTTTCAGAGTAAGATGAAATCTCTCAGATTTCTTCACATATAAAGAATGCACTCAAAACTTCCACATGAACATGTGTTTTCTATTAGAGAAGATGTGTACAAAATAGCTTGGCCTCACTTTGCTCATAGCTATGGAAAAACTCTCCTACTCTGAGTAGTTATTCCTTACCATCTCTCTCAGATGAATACCCAACATTTCAGGTTTTGTTATTCATCTCTACATACGCGATCTCTGGCGTCTTCTAGTCTATGCTATTCTATTTCTCTCTCATATGCGCACTTGTGCACTGTTCTATCATACGTGCTCATGCATTTATCTATCTCAGCTCTCTTATATACAATTTGATCCGCTTTCAACAACCTCTAATTCTGGAAGTTTCTATGCTGTATATTACACTCGTGAATTTGTCCCTTCACTAAGGCTTGATTTTCTGAATGCTTTGTTTCTGCTTCTCTTTGTCTTTATGTCATTATGCATAATTAGTGAGTGAATCTCCAACAGATCCCCCTCAATCACTAATTTTCATCTTCCGGTCTTCATATATCCTTCTTTTCTTTTATACCTACCATTTCTTTGAACCTGCTTGTCTTTACTCCATCCAAGCTCTTTGTCAGAATATCTCCAATCTGATCTTTCCTAGGAGTGAATACTAATTCAATCTCCTTCTCCATTACCTTTTCCCTTAAGAAATGATATTGAATCCCTATGTGTTTTGTTCTTGCATGAAATACTAGATTTGCTGCAAGATACAACGAGCTCATATTATCTCCATGTATGATAGGTATACCTTGATCAATACCCATGCTTTTGAACAAGGTTTGCATCCATATCAATTCTTTAGCTACTTCCACAAGTTCTTTATATTCTGCTTCTGTTGATGATAAAGCTACTGTGTGTTGCTTCTTTGAAAACCAGCTTACAAGCTTATCTCCTAGGTATATCATATACCCATGTGTCGACCTTCTGTCATCTTGACTTCCTGTCGAGTCTGAGTCACTATATGCTCTTAGCTTTATATCTGACATAAAAGGATAATATAATCCTTCCTTTATAGTTCTTTTGATATATCTAAGAACTCTTTGTCCTGCAACCCAATGTTGATCCTTTGGACAATGCATGAACTGTGAAAGAACTCCCACTGCATAACTGAGATCCGGTCTTGTTAGTGTAGCATAAATTAAACTTCCCACTAACGACTGATACTTCCTCATATCTTTAAACTCTGCACCACCATATTTGCTAAGTTTATGATTTACTTCAAGCGGTGTTGAAGCTTCTCTGCAATTCTCCATGTTAAACTTCTTTAGTAAGTTTAGGAGATACCTTTCTTGCGAAACATATATATCGTGATCTGTATATGTAACTTCCATTCCAAGAAAGTATGATAACTTTCCACTGATCTTAAACTCCTTTTCAAGCAGTCTCTTTACCTCTTTGATTCCTTCATATGAGGTTCCTGTGATTATTATGTCATCTACATAAATACAAATGTAGATCATACCTTCATCTGTTTTCTTAACGAGTAGACTTGCATCAGCTCTTGAGCTTTGTTATCCAAGGTCATTGAGATACTTCACAAGTCTGTAATTCCAAGCTCTTGGAGCTTGCTTCAATCCATAGAGAGCTCTTCTTAATCTACAAACATGTTTTGGGTAACTGGAACTTACAACCCTTCAGGTTGTTCCATGTAAACTTCATCTGATATATATCCATTCAGAAATGCATTCTTTATATCCAACTGACTTAGCTTCCATCCTTTTGATGCTGCTATAGCAATCAATGTCCTTATGGTTGACATCTCTGCCACCGGACTAAACGTCTCATCATAATCTATGCCATATGTCTGAGCATAGCCTTTGACAACCAGTCTAGCTTTGTATCTGGCTATCCTTCCATCTGCAAGTTTCTTAACTTTGTAAACCCATTTGTTTCCAATCACTTTCTTACCATTTGGTTTTGGAACAAGATCCCAAGTCTTTTTTTCTTCAAGAGCATTGAACTCCTCCTTCATTGCTTCTTCCCATTGTTTCTTACCTTTTGCTTCACTGTAATTCAGAGGTTCTTCATCCTCCTTTACTAAGTAAGCATAGTTTTTCTGAGTCAAATAAGAAGTATCATAGGAATACCTTGTCGGTTGTTTCCTTACTCTGTTTGACCTTCTTAGCTCATATTCTTCATGTGTATCTAAATACACATCTTCATCAAATCTTGAATCATCTTCGTTTCTTATACCTAACCCGATTCTGGACGTACTTGCCTGCATATGATCTTCATCTCCATTCACTTGCATATGTGATTTACCTTTTTCATTTCTTCTTATCTCTTCTTCAAGTGTTTCAACACTATGCTCTTTATCTGTATACCAGCTTTTTCCTTCATCAAATGTCACATCTCTGGAAACAGTAAACTGTTTGGTTAGAGGACTCCATAACCTGTAACCCATCTGCTTTTCATCATATCCAATGAACACATATTTTTCAGCTTTTGGTTCAAGCTTATGTCTCAACTGTGATGGCACATAAGCATACACAACCGATCCAAACACTTTGCAATGATCAAGTGTTGGTTTCTTGCCCCACCAAGCTTCATAAGGGGTCATCCCATTTAAAGTTGTACATGGTAATCTGTTTACTAGGTATGTTGCTGTATTTACAGCCTCAGCCCAAAGATAGTTTGGACAATTCTTCTCCTTTAACATTGCTCTTGCAAACTCAACTAGAGTTCGGTTTCTTCTTTCTGCTACTCCATTTTCTTGCGGTGTATACCTGCAAGTTATTTATCTTTTGATTCCTGCATTCCACAGATAATCATTAAACTCTCGAGAAAAATATTCTCCTCCTCCATCAGACCTTAGTCTTTTGAGTTTCTGTCCTGTAAGTCTTTCAGCATATGCATGAGAATGTCTGAAAGCTCCAAACACTTCTGATTTCTCTTTCAAAACATAAAGAGTTATCCATCTTGTTGCATCATCAATGATAAGAAAATAATATCTCGATCCACTGATAGATCCTTCTTTCGTTGGTCCCCATACATCTGTATGTATGAGCTCTAGCACACCATCGTGTTTATAACCATTTTTTTGAAATGGTAACCTATGGGCTTTTCCCATCTAAGAAGCTTCATATTTGTGAATCATATGTTGGTTCTTCATATTTGGTAATCCTCTCATGGATTGTTTCTCCACCATAGCTTTGATTCCTTTTTCATTAAAATGTCCTAACCTCTTATGCCAGAGCTCTAACTCTGTAAATACCTCATCACCATGTGTGATCAAGGCTTGACCAACATTCCCTTGTACTTTAAGAGTAAAAAGTCTACCTTCCTTTTTACCATGAACAATTTGTTTGTATCCTTTTTCTGGATCTTCAACAAATACTCCTTCATTTGTAAACCTGACTTGAAAACCTTTTTCTACTATCTGACCCACATTGATCAGATTCTTCGGGATTGTTGGAACATACAAAACATTTGTTAGTACGTCAGCTCCATTCTTACACTTTACCTTTCCAATTGACCTTACATTATGTTTTGTATTATCACCTGTCTGTACTATATGATTTGAAATACCTCCTTCTAGTTCTGACAACAATTCTATATTTCCTGAAAAATGATTTGAACAACCAGAGTCAATATAGAATACCTTGAGGTCTTCATTCTCTGACACATTTATCGAGTTCATCATCAATGTTGTATGATCGTCATTCTGCGTATCATTCGCATAGTTGTAGTAGGTAGTGTTGTGAGACTGATTCTGTCCCCAACTTCTTGCTCCACCTCTACCATATCCGCCTCTTTGGCTTTGTCTTCCTCTTTGATATCTTCTGCTTCTGCCTCTACTGTTATTGTTCTGGTTCTGGTTTGATCCTTGTGAATTATGCCAGCAATCATGAGCCAAGTGATTGCTTTAATCCACAGATCCAGCAAGCTTTCTTGTTATTAGTCTGATTACCTCTTCCTTTACCTCTTTTCCTGATGTTACCTCGTCCTCTTGCATAATTTGCTTGAGCAGTCACTTCTTCTTCATCTTTTTCTTTTCCTTTATCACCTTTCTTCTTGTTCTTTGCATACATAGCCGAACAATGTACTTTATCTCCGTTTGTCTTCAAATCTTGCTCAAACGTTAGCATTATTCCAAGCAACTGATTTAAATCTGGTACAAAATGATTTAAAGACAATTCAGTTGAGAGTAGGAAAGGTTTCCACCTTTGATCTCCTCTCAAACCTGTAAGCACTTGCGCTATTAACCTGTGGTCTTCAATAACTTCACGAATGGATCCAAGACTATGTGCCAAGTCCTTCATCTTAGTGACATAATCACTAATGCCTTGACTTTGCTTTTTCTTGAATGTTGTGAACTCCGACCATAAGCTAGCCTTTCTAGCTTTTGTCATATTTTGGCAATGATCTTCCAAAGCACTCCATATATCTTCTGCTTTCTCCAGACCTCTAATGTGCGGTAGTAGATGATCTGTAACAGTATTATAGATATATGCTCTTGCCTTTGCATCTTTCTTCTGCCACAACTTTAAGCCTTCTAATTCTTCTTTCTTTGGTTGACTATCATCTTCGAAAGTCGGCTTCCTTTCTTCTCCTGTTACATATATCATTAAGTCTTTACTCATAAGTAAAGCTTCCATTCACATTACCCATGCCGGATAATTATCTCTGTCCAATTTGTCAATTGAGATATGATCTTCCACGATCTTCCATGATCTTCTTGTTTCTGTTACTTGCGGTGAGTGTAATGTTAAAAAGTTTTACCTTTTACAAACCTTTACCCTTGAGAATTACTTTGGAACGTTTCTTGACCCCATTCGCTATCGATCTCTTCAGCTTTCACCTTTCTTTATGAGAATTCTTCAAATTCTCTTTCCGTTTCTTCTTCTGAGAAACCTTTTTTGCTCTTCAGAACCTTTTCTGTTCTAGTACCACTTGTGGATCTTACCACTCTGATATCACTGTTGATTAACCTGCTCTGATACCACTTCTTGGATCTCACGGCTCTGATACCACTTCTTGGATCTCATGGCTCTGATACCACTTCTTGGATCTCACGGCTCTGATACCACTGTTGGTGCAGCGCTTATTGCGGAATTCGCTTACACCACAGAAACTAAGCTAGAGTGATATTAGAACACCTCTATAATCATCAGTAGCTTAGCAAACTTTCTGAAAGTGAAAAACTTATAACTGTATTTAATGAACACCGAAAATTCACTTTACAGAAAGCTTCACATTTCTTTCAAGCTTCAATTCTGAACTGATGTACTTCAGTCTTTACACTACTGTATTTGCTTACAGATCAACAATCTTTGTGTCACTTAACTTTGTCAAAACTATGTTTTGAACTCACCAAAATTCCACTGGAACTTCACTGGACTGTCACCGGAATTCCACCGTAATTACACCGAAATCTTACCGGAACCAAGTGCAACTTTTTTTGTAATTTCTTCAAATGTGTATACATGAAGTAAGGAAGTGATGCGTGAACTTCCTTCACTGAATGAACTTTATCTGAAGTTTAAAGAAAAACTTCACCAGTTCTGGATGCCTCTTTCCGGTCAGACTTTGTACTGTGTATACATATCCATTTCACCGAAATCTTTGATCAACTTATAGTAGAGACTTATAGCTACAAGATAAGCTATATCTCATACAAAACTTTACACTGTACTTTGAGATCTAACTCATAGAAGTATCGGAAAACATTTATTGAGAAAACTGTAACTGTTAACTAACTTTTCACAGTAAGATGAAATCTCTCAGATTTCTTCACATATGAAGAATGTGCTCAAAACTTCCACATGAACATGTGTTTTCTATTAGAGAAGATGTGTACAAAATAGCTTGGCCTCACTTTGCTCATAGCTATGAAAAAACTCTCCTACTCCGAGTAGTTATTCCTTACCATCTCTCTCAGATGAATACCCAACATTTCATGTTTTGTTATTCATCTCTACATACGCGATCTCTGGCGTCTTCTACTCTATGCTATTCTATTTCTCTCTCATATGCGCACTTGTGCACTGTTCTATCATACGCGCTCACGCATCTATCTATCTCAGCTCTCTTATATACAATTTGATCCGGTTTCAACAACCTCTAATTCTGGAAGTTTCTACGTTTTATATTACAGTAGTGAATTGGTCCCTTCACTAAGGCTTGATTTTCTGAATGCTTTGTTTTTGCTTCTCTTTATCTTTATGTCATTATGCATAATTCGTGAGTGAATCTCCAACATTTAAGTGGGAACATTTACATGTGTAAATGTGAAGAACTGAAGAGATCTGCTGGTGCAAATTTGACAATAATGTTTTGATTAGATCTCCCTCCGCAGTGTAAAGTTTTGAGCAAGTGGCAAAGTCAACTACAGAGAAGAATAGTTTCAGACATAGGTACATTGTTTGGAGGAAATCTCTAGATTTATCAATCCTTTTGAGAAGTTAACTTGGAGAAGGTGCACAATCTTTAGGTGACACCTCATACAAAGTTTCATTGAAAAATTTACACAACTGCTCAGTCAATGAATGTATTAAGTGTAGCAGACTTTTTTGAGTATTTAGTTTCTTCATAGTTAGTTCTAATCTTAATAATTTAGAAATAGATTTGCAAAATTGGTTGCGGTTATGAGTTGTTCTTGATATAGAGGTGCTCTAACATCAATGATAACTTGTTCTTTTGGAGATTAAGACTCTCCATTAGTGGTATGAGAGAAGGAGTTATCAAAATTGAAGAAAGGAGGACCCCGACTATTGGAGATATACAAAAATCAATCCTTGAGGATTCAAAAGTTGAAAGGTTGAAGTGAAAGCTAGAGAGGGAGGCTTGAAGCTATGAAAAGGATAGAAAGGAACTAAATTTGAAAGGTACATTCATATTCACAAAGTTTGAACAATTTATAGCACAAGTGAAGAAAGGATGAGAGATTCTCTTCAGATAGAGAAATTGGATAGAGAAAACTATCCAGCTTGGTCAATGAGGATGGAAGCTCATCTTATGAGCAAAGACCTAATAGGATATATCATAGATGAAGAAGAAAAACCAAAATTTAGGGATCCTAGTGTTCCAACTAGGGAAGAGCACTCAAATTTGAAGACATGGATGAAGAAGGATGCTCGAGCAAGGCTCATTATCCACATGGGAGTCAATGATTACTTGCTACCTTATATTAGAGGACTTGAAAGTGCAACTGACACATGTAATGCTTTGGAGGAGCATTTCCAAAACACTAAAAACTCAAGGAAGGCATCTTTAATGGCAGAATTCACCACATTCAAGAAGAAGGCTTCTCAATCCATTTATGATTATGTAGCAAGAATGAGGGACATTGCAGAAGCATTAGGAGCAGTTGATGAAGATATTGAAGAGAACAAATAGGTAAGACAAATTCTCACAAGTTTGAGAGGAAATGAGAAGTGGAAGGCTTTCATTCTATCCAGTGAATTGTCACAAGATCATTTCACTCCTGATTTGAATCAATTGGTAGGACATATGCTAACCTTTGAGCAGGATATCAAAGGTGATGCTGATAAGAGTAGAGGTCAAGAAATGTATTCAAAGGACAAGACAAAAATTAACAAAGGAAAGCAATAATTTAATGAAGATGAAGGCACTACTAGTCAAGCTTACTTCCTAAGAGGGAGAGGAGGTGACAAAGGAAGAGGAAGAGGCAAAAGCAATAAAAAAGGTGTCAAAGCTTGCTAGATTTGTGGTAAGACTAATCATTTAGCTCATGAATGTTGGCATAATAATAAAAATGGTGGAGGATATAATCAAAACTTTAATTCAATAGGAAGATATAGTAGAAATAAGAGAGGTAATTTCAGAGGTAGAGCTAGTAGAGGTTTCTTTGGAAGAAATGTGGATAGAGGCTTTCAAAGTCAATCCTACAATAATACATACTACAATTATGATTTAGATCAGAAAGAGGATTCAACCTTAATTATGAATGCAACTTGTGAATGACAAAGTGAAGATCAAAGAGTTTTCTACATTAACTCAGGTTGTAGTAATCACTTGAGTAGCAATATAGCTTTGATGCCTGATTTGGAGAATAAGGTGAGTAATCATGTAGTTCAAATAGGTGATAACACAAAGCATATTGTGAAGTCCATTGGATCATTAAACGACAAGGATGGAGACACTCTTCTAAGTAAGGTTTTGTACGTTCCTACAATCCCAAAGAATCTGATAAGTGTAGGGAAAATGTAGAGAAAGGTTATGAAGTAAGGTTTACTAATGATTGAGCTTTTGTGGAAGACCCTAGCCATGGGTATAAAAAAATTGTTTCAAGGAAGAAAGAAGGAAGACTCTTCACATTGAAGATTCAAGTCAATGTTGGTCATGCCTTATTCACTTGTGGAGAACACAAAATCTCTGAGTTAGATCTTTGGCACAAAAGGCTTGGACACTTCAATGAAAGAGTTGTCAAAGAGATGATTAATAATGGTTCAGTACTTGGATTACCTAATGTTGCAGGTCAACACATGACATACAGATGTGAAGCATGTCAATTAGGTAAGGCTCATAAGAAATCATATAATAAGCATGGTTTCATGTATTCAGAAAGACTTGAACCAGTACATATAGATATGTGGGGTCCTTCAAAGATATGGATTTGATACATGTTTGGTCACAAAGCACTCAATCATGGAAAACACTAAGTGTGCAGGTATAACCATGGAGATGAATGATAAGCTAAGTTCTTATGAAGGAGAATTCATTGAGGACATCACAAGCTATCAAAGCTTGGTAGGAAGCTTGAACTATGCAATTCTCACAAGTGTGGACATATGCTATAGTGTTAGCATACTCAGTCAATTCATGCATAATCCAAGGAAGCCACACATGGAAACAGCCAAGAGAGTGCTCAAATACTTGAAGGGAACAATTAATGAAGGAATCTTCTACCCCTTCACCTCAAAAATTGATCTCAAACTCTACTTAGATTTAGATTGGGCTGGATCTAAGGATGATAGGAAAAGTACATCAGATTATTTATCTTTTGTAGGTTCAAAGTTAATCTCATGGTCCTCAAAGAAGCAAGCAAACATTTCTCTATCATCTACTGAATTTGAATACAAAGGATTGGCCAATGCAACACAAGAAGTAGTGTGGCTGAAATGTTTATACTCACTATCGGGGTTATATACCTCAACCCCTCACATCTCTGGTGATAATACTAGTTCACTTCACTTAATAGCTAATCCTATTTAACATGCTAGAACCGAACATATTGAGGTCCACTATCATTATATAAGAGAATTATTGAGTAGGGACATTCAATTAACCTATGTATCTACTACTCTTCAATGTGCAGAGATGTTGACTAAACCATCAGATGGTATCAAACTAAGCAAGTTCCAAGGCATGATTCGAATAATGGAAATTAAGGAAGAATGAAGACTCAAGCAAGCTAGGATTGAGGGGGAGCTATTGTTCCATTTTATCCAAGCCTAGTGCTTGCTTAAATCATTTATTAAAGCACATCTTTTGTATTGTCAATACGAGGAGTCATAGAAACTATATCTTGCAATAATGAAAAAGTGAAATATATTCCCCAAAACTAAAAGGGAGAAGATATTCACACGACCTTGTTAGGTGCAAATCATGAAGCCAAAGTAGGAGACATCAATTAGATGAGATTCCCCTATGATGAAGGAACATTTAGGTGGAATCCCACCAAGTTTGAATTCAAATTTCTCTATATATACACTTGAAGAAAGTCATGGATCAGAGTAGACTTTTGTGCTACAATTAGAGGAGTATCTGGTCAAAAACTGCATCATTTTTGAAGTAGAAATTGCGCTTCTCCTTTGAAACCTTCATGCCCAATCAATACATGTATCATGTGTGCAATATAGTCTGATTTCTTAGATCGTCATTGGAGTTTACTTCAATTGCTATCTCAGGTTCATATCTCACTTTTAGTAAACTTTGATCAATGATTTCTCTCTATATAGTTAATCTTTTGATGTGATTTAAATTGTTATAAGTAAAATATCAAGTCTATTCGCATCATCGCAATTTTCATAATCTTTTGTTCATTAGACTATGAGCTAGATATCTTTGAAGTGACCTATGTGTACAAGCTAATTATTCCTAAAAAGTCGGGATGACACCTCAATGTTCCTAAATTGGTTTCTCTTAGTAAAGTGCATTGAAATTCATCAAATTCGTTGCTATAGGTTCATCATATATTCCATTGAATGTGTGCAAAGTTTCTTTGGTCAATTTGTAGGAGGTTGTGAGCTTTGAGTGAAATTCAAAAGTGCTTTCCATCCCAAAATAAAAAGTTTTTGAACATTTTGCATCAAATCATATGTTTTGATGAATCAACTTGAGATTGGTTTTCCAAGGTACTAAGGAGGTATTAATGCATCATTAGCAAGCCCAAGGTGTCTACTTACCATCTCTAGAGTTTCTTTGGCAGGTATAGAGTAGGTTTTTGTAGCACCACACTCATCCTTGGAGTATATCCACCATCTCTACTCACAAGTGGCCCCATAAATTCCAGAATGACATGTACTATTCAGATAATGTTTCACATCTGCAATCTTTTGTGCACTTTGGGATGCTCGCATTACACAAAATACTTTCTACTCAACAATGCAAATTGAAGATACCCATCACTAGTTTTATGTACCCTAATGCAATGTTTCATTGACTGAGAATGTAGAAATTGATGAAGTATCGTCTCCTAAATTAGGACTCATCAAACACATCATATCCATACTCTAAATCTTTTGATGTTTCCATAAAAATTAATGAGTACAGTTGCAACAACAAGATTTACATTGAGACCCAGATTTAGAGCATGACAATGGATAATTTTTGCTTGTGATAATGCAGATGAGATAACAACATATATGGAGGGTATGTAGACATATGACAGACTGTAGTCATGAAGAGATTCAAAACAAAAGTGTGCTCTTTTGAAGGTCAACAAAACTCCTATTCTTGAGTCTCTAATAATGTAGCTTTTGCCTTCCAATACCAACTATTCCCGATGTAAAAAGAATGACCACCATAGCTTTGTTTCTTAGATCTTTGACCTATTCCCAAAGCAACCCAATTATGCCCATTGCAAGCCCTCCATCAACACGAGGAACAACTATAGTTCCTACCTTGATAATGAACCTTTTAGCACCTTGGAGGAAAGCTCAAGAAGGATCAATGTTAAATGATTAGAGGTTCACTACAAGTATTGCTCATATGTACTTCAAACACCTCATTCTACTTGCAATCGGAGACTAGTTTGGCTTGGAAAACTCAAAGATGAAAAAGGATAGAGAACAAACTTCTGTCCGTAAATCACTCCCTTCTCCTCCATTGCTTTTCAGAGGAAGAGAGAGAGTGAGAGAGACCCCCCCTCTTCCCCCCTTCACCGACAACCCAACCTTCTTGGTAATTGAATGTGTAGAAGGCCTTTCTCAGTGACCACAAAAACATGCATGTCAGTATCATGTTGTGCCTATGCAATGATGCATGGAAAACATAAATTCAACCTATCACTTTCTTTTGGCACTATCCCTTTCTCAAAGCCATGCATGTAGTACTGTTAGCTCAAAAAATGGTTGGTTTTGATCCACTAATGTGCTTCTATTTGGCAGGAAAATATGTTTGATTTCAGGTACTTGAAGAGTGGATTGGATGATTGATGAGAAGTATTTGGAGGTAACACGACAACTTCTTGGTCAAAAAGGGAGGCTGTCAAGGGAGGCAATACTTGGAGACATGGTTTTTTGTCATGGTGGTCAATGTATATACAGATATTGGTAAAGGAAAACAGGGCTATCGACTATGAATTATAATGAGAAGTCAAGCATGGGCTGTTTGAATGGGAAAGGACAAGACGTCGAACAAGAAGAAACTGTGAAGAATGTTTCGATTTGGAGGATTCCGGTGATGGTGGGATCTTCTTATTGAAGATTGCAAGGATGTGGAGAAAAGGTTTCACTTGAAAAAGGCCATTGTGCTTTTGAAGTTGGAGGATATTTTATCATCAAGGGTTCTGAGAAGTTGCTTCGCAGGGATTGAGCATGGAGAAGCCTCCTAAGAACATAGGAAATATTGACGTGCAGAGGAAATTAGAAGTGGCTTTGTTTCAGGGGGGATGCTTTCTTATCAAACATCGAATACAAGTGTTTGACCGATTTTTGGAAATTGATCTTCGACACCTCATCAAAAAAGAATTCAGAGATGTGGAGGTGTTCAGCCATTTCTTTGTTCTCATCCCAAAGGCTGGCTGTTTTAATTGTCAGAGAATAAAAAAACCAAATTGGTAGCTTTCTGTTTTGTGTGCAAAAAAGAGAAGTTCTTTGATTTGTGTGGTAGCAAAGGTATGACAAGGGCGGCATACCTTTATCTCTGACGGTTTTCGTTTGATCCGCAGAGAAGGAGAGAAAAAAGACAAAGGCAGCAGCTTTGGGCACGTTTTTTTTCTTCTGCTCAAGGAAGAAAAGGGGGGTTTGTTTTTTTTTGCAGAACGGACTCTGAGTAAGAAGGGCCCCGCAAGGGTGCTAATGAGGGAGTGCTGATTCGATAAGAAGAGGAGTGGTGGTAGCTCTCTCCCTTGGCTGTTCTGTGCATATATCCCGAGAGGGAGGGGAGGTCTATTTTGGGAAGGACGGTTCGAGGCAGAGGGAGGGTTTCAAGAAAGTGGGGAAGGCAAAGAAGAGATTCGGGAGTTTTTCCCTCTTCGTTTTCTTTTGGACGTCGCATACAGGAGAAACGCAGATCTCCATCACCTTGGGAGGAGGCACGTACGAATGAGCAGATGAATACACCAGCTGAAGGGGGCTGTTGGCTCTCTCGGAAAAGAATAGAAGGTACGAAGGGATGGCATAGGCACGTTTGCAGAGGGCTCTATCGTTCTTCGTGCTAGAAAAGACAAATTTGCACTGTTCAAAGATATGCGCAATATAATTAAGGGATGAATATCAAATAGGAACAAAGGGGTTTGTTTTCCTTTGTCAAGCTGAGTGGCAGGTACTTTCTTCGAAGACCTTCAGTTGAAGACGTGCACGTTCAGACAAGAACGTAGGGAAGAGCTTAAATCAGTTTGCATATTCATATATGTTCTCACTACGCTAAAGCAGATATATGGAAGAGAGAGATCATGATGACAAAGAAAATTTTTAGACAATGCAGCATGATTCATCTAGAGGGGAGAAAGTTAACTTTGTAATTTCAGAGCTTGCACTATGAATGTTGTGGAGCAAAGCTTGGGTTCATCCTCAATAATCAAGTGTCAACTTGGCAATCAATTCATTCGAAGAAAAACTTTGTGCAGTACTTCTTTAACTCCAAGCTTAACTGTCGATGACCAGAGCTAATTAATGTTGTTTTTGTTTCGCATAAAAAATCATGAGTTTTCGACAGAGTCTAGTAGAGGTGCATTCCAAGATCTGTTAACAAAAATACATGTATTGTTCACTTCAACTTTAAGCCCTTTTTGTTTCTCTGTTGCGCTCAGAACTGAAACTTAAATCTTTTTTTTATTTTTCTTCTCTATTTTTTTGGGTGTTAAACTGTGCAATCCTTACCATTACTCATGATGTGTTCAATATTTCATGATGGAAGCTGCCATTCGATCTTGTGTCCACTCGTGTTTCTCAAACATGAGAATGATTCCGTAATGCGCTGTTATTTTCAAATGACCGATTGTAGTGAGCAATTCCTTTTAAAAGGGTGAAATCAAAGTAAACAGAATAAAAGCGAAACTGTTAGATCGTACTCGGTGCCTCCATTTTCATTCTGCTTATATGAAAAATGTGATTTTTGCTGTAATTATGTCAAAAGGCATTGTCAAGAAACACACACTACGAGATGCTCTTAAAACATAACCAGGTTAGTCTAGAAGAGGATGCATTAGTTTGCCATAGACATGAAATGTTTTGACCTTATTTGAAGAGCTCTCCTCCTTTCTGCACATCGTTTTGTGGGTTTATGTTATCTACAGTGATAGGCAGATCTCATTTCTTAACTTAGTGTTTCCTTGTTGAAGAACATGTGCACTGACATGTTTCCACTTCTGAAGTAAATTGTTTCTTCATTACTGAATCATAACGAAGGCTTCAACGTGCTGGTTATTGTATAAAGACCCAAGCAAAATATTTGGATTTGATGCAAACACATGTTGTTTTGGAATTTGAAATCTAAGAAGGAAGAGAGACTCGTTCCTTCTCGCCTATTACCTCCATGCAAAGTAGCACCATATAAGGATCATTTAAATGTAATGTGAAGTAAAAACTATGAATGTTTTGCGATGTTCCTTAAAATGGCGGTTAGTTATCAAATGCTTCTATGAAATGCCTAACCCTTGATCAGAAGAAAGTATTGAAACTCATTGATCAACAAGTATATAGAGCAAATGGGAAGATTTGTAAATGGACAAAGGTGCACCTCAATCGAACAAGCTTATATATAACCTATTTATATGTGTCATCATGTGACACTCCCATAAACGTATTTGGAAAAGTCAAGTTTAGATCTGATCTGCTTCCTACTCCACATCCTCCTTTCCACGAACCCTCTTCCATCCGAGAAGGGTGTTAAAAGTCTGAGGGTAAATTGAGGTGATAGTCAAACCACTTAAATATGTTTATATCTACACCTTGAGCACAATTGAAGGTCATTTTCTTGGCACTCTGTGTGCACCCCTAAGCACACGTGAACCCGACCACATACGTGAACCCGACGTGAAAGGAGGGGGTTGAGTGAAGGAAGGGAGGTTACAGGAAGTGACCACTGGAGGTGGATATCCAATCGCGCGCGTTTTCTCGCCTCCTCCATCAAAACTTTGGAGTGAACTTGTGGACTTAGGAGAAACCAAAATTGACTTAGTATCAGGAGAGTTGAGTAAAACATCATTGTGTATAGGCACTTTCCCTTGGACTCAGAGGCTATATATTTTGGTGCGTCAGCCGGGAATAGCTTGGCACGTCTCTATAAGAGAGTGCCATAGGTTCACTTAGCGCCACATGTTGGCCGAGCTTGCGGACTCCAGATCTAGTACATGAGCGAGGGGAGCTCATCTTCAGGAGCAACACAAACACAAAGAGAGGAACACGCTCAGAGAAGAGCCCTTGAAAGAGAAAGGAAGAGGTGGGAGTCGCAAGGTGAGTCTACCTCGACTAGCTCGAAGAAACCTGCCAAACATGTGTACTCCCATAGGAGAGTCGCAAATCAAGTGCGAAAGTTTAAAGGAGGGATCCTGAGGCGACGTGCACTAAATTTTTGGGATCGAAGTGATATTGATATCACACCTCTGTTTGAAATGGCTCAGCGGATTTCGGTTCATTTGGGGGACTTCACCAAGTTCTCAGGTGCTTGGGACGAGGATCCGGATAGTTTTATCTAGCTGTTTGAGGTTACTTGTGAGGCCAATGAGGTAGTTGACCAGGGTCAAAGGTTGAGGATTTTTCCGGCTATTCTCTGAGATGAGGCAGCCAATTGGTATGGGAATCTGACACCACAAGAGCGTGGAACTTATCAGATGCTCAAGGAAGCCTTTTTGGCAAAGTTTCGACGATAAGGCTTCCAAGATAGATTGGCCCAACAGATGGATTATCTGCGACAGGGAGTCAATGAGAGCATTGATAACTACATTCAGAGAATGGAAACCTTGGTAAGAAAGATGGGCACGAATGCCCCGAACGATGAGACATTGAAGAGAAGATTCATTGCGGGATTGAGAGATCCAATGGTGCAGCAGCATATCAGCCTGACAAGACCTGCAACTTTAATAGATGCTAAGGAACAAGCAAGGCTTTGGGAGGAAGTACAATTATGTCAACAAAGGAAGATGGAGCTCTTATACAAGCCTATGGGAGGCCCAGGGAACATTCCAATGAAAGATCTTGGCCAAGGAAGTCCCGCATTGACGACCCCAGCTTTTGTAGCTGCCACTAGCACGCCAAGTGAGGTAAAGCCTGCGCTAACTGAAGAACGAATATTGGAGTTGGTCACACAAGCTATAAAAGCTGCCACAATGACCCAGGTAACATACACAGTAAAACCAGAGGTAGCTACAAACCCGAATCAAGTGTTTAGATCGAACACATGGTGTGGAAAGTGCCATGGTTACGGCCATTTGGCTTCAGAATGCCCTACAGTCTCAAGAGTATTCACAGATAGATCACCACCTAGAATGGGTTGCACTTTTTGTGGAAGGACAAATCACACGGAGGACCGATGTTACAACAAGAGGGCCTATGAAGAGAGGACTAGGAAATCGGGAGATACAAGAGAAAGATCCTACACGGGATTGCCTGCTCAAAGTGTCCTGCCTACATCTCGTTGGGAAAATAGAAAAACTTATGGATATGGTGCTCAGGGTCAGGGAGGAGACTATCCGAGAGGAGTCGCACGTGATCAAAGGAGAGATGGTCCAATCCAGTGCTGGAGATGCCATGACTTTGGCCATACTCAATCTAGATGTCCAAACGAAAAGAAACCAGTTGATTATACCCCGCTATGTAGGTACTATAGTGGAGAGGGCCACTTTGATGAAGATTGTCCAAAACGAAGAGCTGCCACTGGCAAGGATAAGGGGCCAGTAGGATCCTCAAATTATGTTGATACTCAGATGCATTCCACAACGAGAGCTCAAGAGCACGTTCCTACGATCGGAGTAGTGTTCAGGACACCGAACCCTCAAGAAGGCTCTAGCTCGTCAATGCACTTTGTGGATGCTTACCAGGCCAAGAAACCGCATAAAGAGCCAACGGTGGCAGTAGTCACAAGGACTCAAGAGTATTCGAAGAAACCTCGAGAAGGCGAAAGCGAAGAAGCAAACCAAGAGAAGATACCCGAACATGAAGAGGTAGAAAACCAAGTTGGAGGATTTGATGAGCAGCAAGAGTTTGAGGATGGGGAAGAGATCGAGATCCTTCCACCAGTGACCAAAGAGTTTGTGCCAGGCATAGCACCATTCCCTGAAAGATTAAAGGCTCTGAAGTGTAGGAAGGAAAGACAAAGTTTGGAGGAAGTGGACATTGTAAAATTGTTGGCTGACACAGAAGTCACGCTGGACATTGGAAAATTGCTAAAATGTTCACCTGCATATAGGAAACAATTCTAAAACGAATATATTAAGAAGCCGAGGAAAGCTCGAGATAAAAAGAGACAAGATAAAGAGGTCCAAGGTATGATTCAAAGTATTACGACGCAAATTGATTCGAATGCTCCAGCTGTGACAGTCGAGACTAAAGGGTATGCAGTCCTCGGTGCTCAGTTAGATAGTGGAGCCGCAGTCAACCTTATGACTGAGTACATGATGAAAGCTTTGGGCCTCAACCACATGGAAGAAACTCCGATTCCTTGAGGATGGCAGATCAAATGCAAGTAAAGCCTGCAGGTCTTTTGAAGAATGTAAGCACCGTTGTGGGCGGTCTAGAATTTAAAGTTGATTATCTGATAGTAAGACCAAGGACCTCAGAGGCTACCTTCTCGATCTTACTTGGATGGCCATGATTGGTGCAAGCCGAATGTGTGCACAATTGGCGCACAGGATTTATCACAATTGGACCGAAGGGCGATCGAATACAACTTCAAGTGTCCCCAAACTTGTCCGGCAAGAAATCGACAATAGCTGAGGAAAGGGAGCAAAAAGCAAAGGAAAAGGTTAGACAAGAAATGGCACGGGTAAGATTTGCCTTGCGCATGGAGACTTCCAAGGACCTTTTGCAGGATGGATTTAACTTGCAATTGTCCAACCTCCAACACGCGAAGGTGGGCGAGTACAAAGACCCACTAGTTTACAAAGATGACTCAGACCAAGAGTTGCTAGGATGGTTGACACATACCAGTGAATTTGAGTGCTACATGTTGAGTATAGACACAAGGGAAAGCAAAGCTACCCAATCCCTGGAGAAGGTAACTTCAAAAGATGAGTTGAAGCTGGAGTTAGCTCCGACAATGGAAGTATAACAGTTGAGAGAAAGGGTCAGAGTGCTAGAAGCAGAGCTTCTGAGGAGAAGTCGAGAATCGGAAAAAGAAGCGGAAAGTAAGACTAAAGTGCAGGAAGCCACTGCAAAAGCTGAACTAAAGAAATCGGGTGCGGTTGAAAAAGAAAAAAACAATGATTTACTGGCCAACCATGCACGCGTGATCGGGGAGCACTTTCCAATCACAATGTCATCAAGGAATAAGGAATATTCGCGAGAAGCTCAAGTGGAAAAATGGGAAGTTTTTCCAGAAAAGTTCTTGAGCGTGGGGTCAGAGCTACCAGATGGAGTACGAGATTGCATTAAATTGGCACTCAAAAATTTCAGCAAGGCCTTTGCATGGTCATACAGTGATCTGAGAGGAATTGATCCCCGAATCTGCCAACATTATATAGATTTGGAAGAAGGCACCCGACCAATATCTCAATGACTTAGGTGGACAAATCCAGTCTACTCGGAATTGATCAAGCTGGAATTGACTAAGTTATTGGAAGCAGGATTCATATATCCCATCGCCTCCAGCGAATGGGTATCACCAATTGTAGTTGTTCCGAAAAAAAATAAGAAAATCCGCATTTGCATAGATTATCGGAAGTTGAACGAGCGCACAAAAAAGGATCACTTCCCTTTGCCGTTTACTGATCAAATCTTGGACATCGTGGCTGGCCATAAATTGTACTCATTTTTGGATGGTTTCAGTAGGTACAACCAAATCCAAATCCATGAAGAGGATCAATCAAAAACTACTTTCACGACAGAATGGGGTACGTATGCATATCGTGTGATGCCATTTGGATTATGCAATGCACCGGCCACATTCCAGAGGGCAATGATAGCTGCATATCAAGACTATTTGCAGGATTGGATGGAGATATTCCTCGATAACTTTGCGCTCAGAGGCAACGATGAAAACATGATGGAGAGGATCGAAGCTATTTTAAGAAGAAGCATTGAAAAAGGCATCGCATTAAATCCTGAAAAGTGTACATTTGGAGTACGAAGAGGATTGCTCTTGGGACATGTTATTTCCAAGAAAGGGATCGCGGTTGACGAGGATAAAGTAGAAAAGATCGGACAACTTCCACCTCCTGAAAACTTGCAGCAACTCAGAGGATTCTTGGGACATGCTAATTATTATCGATGATTTATATTAAATTTTGCATCAATAGCAGCACCACTGACGAATCTTTTGAGGAAAGACCAACAATATCAATGGACTGGAGAGTGTCAAGTTGCATTCGACTTGATCAAAGAGAGATTGATAAATGCACCGATTTTGGTAGCACCTGACTGGACGAAAGAATTTCATGTGCATAAAGATGCATCTCATACTGCGGTTGGAGCAGTGCTATGTCAAGCCGATGAAAGGAAATTGGACCACTCTATATATTACGCAAGTCGAAACTTGAATAGCACTGAAAGAAACTACACGACTACAGAAAAGGAGTGCCTCTCGATGATCTTTGCGGTAAACAAGTATCGGCATTAATTGATGGGAAAGCATTTCACGTTTTATGTGGATCACGAAGCCCTAAAGTATATCATTAATAAACCCGAGCTATCAGGGCGATTGATGAGGTGGATGCTACTCCTACAAGAATTTCAGTTCACAGTGGTAACCAAACCAGGCAAAGTGCACATATTGGCCGACCATTTATCTCGAATTATTAATGAGGAGCCAATCTCTGGTGTGCCCGACGATGCTCCTGATGGACATCTATTTCAGGTTGATGCTAAGGTACCTTGGTATGCGGACTTGGTGAATTTCTTGTGTACCACTAAATACCCGCCGGGAGTAAACAAGAGAGAGAAGCAAAAACTATTAGCACTGGAAAAACACCATAGCATCATTGGTGGGCAGCTCTATCGATATTTTGTCCATGAAAGCATTTATCGGAGGTGTCTCGAGGAAGAAGAAGCAACCCTAGTTTTGAGGGCATTGCATGATGAACCCTGCGGTGGGCATTTTGCTCGTGAGCTGACGGCAAGAAAGATCTTATTGGCTGGGTATTGGTGGCCAACGCTGTTCAAAGACTCTCACACATACTGCAAGAAATGTGACAAATGCCAAAGAATGGGCAAACCAACATTAGCACATGCAGCCCCTCTTACGCCGGTACTGGCTCTTAAGCGTTTTGAAAAATGGGGAATTGATTTTGTGGCGCCTATTGATCCCTCCCTCAAGACGTAGATCCAATAGGTATATCTTGGTCTGCACTAACTATGTTACCAAGTGGGTAGAGGCCAAAGCTCTGAAAACTGATCGAGCCGTTGATGTAGCTAAATTTTTGTATGAACAAATTATCACCCGATTCGGATGCCCGTTGGAGATAGTAAGTGATAGAGGAACACATTTTATCAACGAATTGATCGAGGAATTAATGGAATTATATAAGATTAAACATAGGAAAAGCACTCCATATTACCCGAGGGCAAATGGACAAGTGGAGGTTACCAACAAGGTTCTTGAACAAATTCTGACAAAGATAGTAGCTGTGCATAGGCGAGACTGGGATGAGAGACTTTTGGAAGCTTTGTGGGCGTATCAAACATCCTACCGAGTGATGACTAAGAGCACTCCGTTCTCCCTAGTGTATGGCGAGGAAGCAATCTTTCCCATCAAAAAAGAAGTTCCGACACTAAGAGTGACCATTGAGGCCAAGATGGGAGAGGAAGAGTCATTGAAGGAGAGGTACATACAACTGGTCAAGCTAGAAGAAAAGAGACTCATTGCACAGAAAAGTCTGGAAGCTATTCAGAGAAGACGTAAGGAGAGGCACGAAAAGAATCTCAAGACCTATGCGATTCAAGAAGGGGATTTGGTGCTAGTCTATGATAGCAAATATTATAAATTCCCGGGGAAGTTACAGACAAGATGGGCAGGGCCGTTTAAAGTGGTGGAACTCAAATCCAATGGTTCCATGCAAATTCAAGATTTAGGAGAAGAATGCTCTCCCGTGAAGGTTAACGCGCTTCGAGTCAAACCATATTTCAAGTAGCATTAGGACAAGAGAAGCCATACGAGATCCAAGCGGAAGGACGTAGTAGACTCCTTGTACATAGATGTATAGTTATATATATATATATATATATATATATATATATATATATATATATATATGCGCATATGTTAGCTATGATTTTTGTTTCATAAATATTATTCCTTGCTAGCTCAAGAATTTTGGACTTCTAATTATTTTTTTGTGTTAAACAGAGATTGTTAGGAGCTAAGTAACAAAATGGCAGATCAAATAACTCAACTCTATTTGTACGAGCTGGGGATATATTTCTCGGACCAGACATTTGCCCGCATGGACATAGAGGTCGACGACTTTGAGACCGAATATGATGTGGAACAAGCGCACTGGCTGGTATGCTTCATAAACCAGGGTTTGGATGTTATATTTCATATTGAGTGGTTTGAAACATACCTGATCCGACATGTAGGATGGGCGGGGGATTGATATTACTATTTTGACCCTTCGAGGGAAATGCCTAATGAAGAGAACGATATCACTTGGGCTTGGGCAGATGTGTTAACGATAGAAAGTGATGACGGAGCTCCTGAAGTTGAGCCAAACTCGCCCTAGGGAAGTCGTCGGGATGGGAGTACGAGGTGAGGCTATATGAGACATCCCGGAGACCCACATTCTAGAGCATCTAAGGATAAGCATATGAGGGACCAAGGCATAGCCGGTTGTAGTAACCTAGTGAAAAGTCAAATCGATGAATACATATGTAGTGTCTGTAATTGAGAGAATGGAGTGAAGAGGTGGTTGATCTGTCAAAGGCTGGAGTGTGTATGTTTGCATGTCTGTGTGGGAAAAGTGGGGAAAATCCCTTTCTTCCTCTCCCTAATTCTCAGGACTGGGGCAAATTAATTAACTAAAAAAAAAAAAAAAAAACATTGTGTTGTTGTGATCGTACCAACGCGCTATGGTGGGCTAGTAGGTGGGTGGATTTATCCTAGCCGGGTGGTTAGGACCACGAGCTGCAGCTAGTTTCGCCATAGGCTTGGGATGTACATGTTTGTGTCTTAGCTACGTGCCATAACGGGTTGGTAGGTAGGTGGAGCCATGGTGGCTGGGTAGTCACGACCACGAGCCGCATCCAGCTTCGTTATGGGCTAGCTGATTTATGTACTTGTCTATCGCTATGTGTTTGTGTGTTGTGCGCTGCGTTGCATTGGTAGATGGGTGGAATCAACTTGGCTGGGTGGTCAGGTCCACGAATCGCATCCAATGTCAAGGTAGGCCAACGTCTGAATATAAATAAAATTTACCTATGAAATTATTCGCCACTCCTGAGGGGGAGAGAGAGAGAGGAGAAGGCGACGATCACCTGGAAGGGAACGTTATTTGCTTGTGTGGTTGGTATATGGTGGCTTGCGACAGATCAGCTCACTCTGAATCAACATTCTCAAAGGCACGGATATTGTATATGTACTTATAGATGAGACCTTTAGCGAGGTAATGCAACGGTCTTGCTTTATAACTTGTGTGCTCTATCCGAGGGTTTTCCAGTGTGTGGAGCACTCTAGGGTTTTTATGTAGGTCTTGACTTGTACTCAGGTCTCGATGGCTTTTGTGGGACGACGATGGGAATTCTTAGGGAGTGTCTGGTCATGGAATATGTGTACATAGCGAATAGTAGGTCAATAAAAGGGGTATGCATTTTGGGTATGTTGCATCTCCCGTTGAATTCATTTCAGTTGTTGTTGTTTATTTCGGTATTTCCGTTTTTGTTTTTTCGCAATGACAGTGCATGTGTAAAGCATGGAAAGATATGCATGTGTTATTTTGGTTGAGACTATTTTCATAATGAAATGCATGAGCAATTTGATGCATGTTGGAATTGGAGTTGCATATATGTGCATGTGCTTGGATCATTTTGAAGTGAACGATTCGTATGTATTCATGAGTGATTTTTTTGAGCACTAATAGCTTCAATGAGTGCAGGTTTCGTTGGAGTAATGGCTCCATGGAAAGGTATGCAAACTAGTTGTACATTGACATTTTCATGGCTATTTTGATTATATTGCAGCGAGAGTGGCTCGTCGAGGACGACTTCGCAAATAAGAAGAGGGGAGTATGTTAGCTCAGAAAATGGTTGGTTTTGATGCACTAATGTGGTTCTATTTGGCAAGAAAATACGTTTGATTTCAGGTACTTGAAGAGTGGATTGGATGATTGATGAGAAGTATTTGGAGGTAACACGACAACTTCTTGGTCAAAAAGGGAGGTTGTCAAGGGAGGCAATACTTGGAGACATGGTTTTTTGTCATGGTGGTCAATGTATATACAGATATTGGTAAAGGAAAACAGGGCTATTGACTATGAATTATAATGAGAAGTCAAGCATGGGCTGTTTGAACGGGAAAGGACAAGAACTCCAACAAGAAGAAACTGTGAAGAATGTTTTGATTTGGAGGATTCCAGTGATGGTGGGATATTCTTATTGCAGATTGCAGGGATGTGGAGAAAAGGTTTCACTTGAAAAAGGCCATTGTGCTTTTGAAGTTGGAGGATATTTTATCATCAAGGGTTCTGAGAAGTTGCTTCGCAGGGATTGAGCATGGAGAAGCCTCCTAAGAACATAGGAAATACTGATGTGCAGAGGAAATTAGAAGCGGCTTTGTTTCAGGGGGGATGCTTTCTTATCAAACATCAAATACAATCGTTTGACCAATTTCTGGAAATTGATCTTCGACACCTCATCGAAAAAGAATTCAGAGATGTGGAGGTGTTCAACCATTTCTTTGTTCTCATCCCAAAGGCTGGCTGTTTTAATTGTCAGAGAATAAAAAAACCAAATTGGCAGCTTTCTGTTTTGTGTGCAGAAAAGAGAAGTTCTTTGATTTGTGGTAGCAAAGGTATGAAAAGGGCGGCAGACCTTTATCTCTGACTGTTTTCGTTTGATCCGCAGAGAAGGAGAGAAAAAAGACGAAGGCAGCAGCTTTGGGCGCATTTTTTTCTTCTGCTCAAGGAAGAAAAGGGGGGTTTGTTTTTTTTTGCAGAACGGACTCTGAGTAAGAAGGGCCCCGCAAGGGTGCTAATGAGGGAGTGCTGATTCGATAAGAAGGGGAGTGGTGGTAGCTCGCTCACTTGGCTCTTCTGTGCATATATCCCGAGAGGGAGGGGAGGTCTATTTTGGGAAGGACCGTTCGAGGCAGAGGGAGGGTTTCATGAAAGTGGGGAAGGAAAAGAAGAGATTCGGGAGTTTTTCCCTCTTCGTTTTCTTTTGGACGTCGCATACAGGAGAAAGGTAGATCTCCATCACCTCGGGAGGAGGCACGTACAAATGAGCAGATGAATACACCAGCTGAAGGGGGCTGTTGGCTCTCTTGGAAGAGAACAAAAGGTACGAAGGGATGGCACAGGCACGTTTGCAGAGGGCTCTATCGTTCTGCGTGCTAGAAAAGACAAATTTGCACTGTTCAAAGATATGCGCAATATAATTAAGGGATGAATATCAAATAGGAATAAAGGGGTTTGTTTTCCTTTGTCAAGCTGAGTGGCAGGTACTTTCTTCGAAGACCTTCAGTTGAAGACGTGCACGTTCAGACAAGAACGTAGGGAAGAGCTTAAATCAGTTTGCATATTCATATATGTTCTCACTACGCTAAAGCAGATATATGGAAGAGAGAGATCATGATGACAGAGAAAATTTTCAGACAATGCAGCATGATTCATCAAGAGGGGAGAAAGTTAACTTTGTAATTTCAGAGCTTGCACTATGAATGTTGTGGAGCAAAGCTTGGGTTCATCCTCAATAATCAAGTGTCAACTTGGCAATCAATTCATTCGAAGAAAAACTTTGTGCGGTACTTCTTTAACTCCAAGCTTAACTGTCGATGACCAGAGCTAATTAATGTTGTTTTTGTTTCGCATAAAAAATCATGAGTTTTCGACAGAGTCTAGTAGAGGTGCATTCCAAGATCTGTTAACAAAAATACATGTATTGTTCACTTCAACTTTAAGCCCTTTTTGTTTCTCTGTTGCGCTCATAACTGAAACTTAAATCTTTTTTTTAATTTTTCTACTCTATTTTTTTGGGTGTTAAACTGTGCAATCCTTACCATTACTCATGATGTGTTCAATATTTCATGATGGAAGCTGCCATTCGATCTTGTGTCCACTCGTGTTTCTCAAACATGAGAATGATTTCGTAATGCGCTGTTATTTTCAAATGACAACGATTGTAGTGAGCAATTCCTTTTAAAAGGGTGAAATCAAAGTAAACAGAATAAAAGAAAAAATGTTAGATCGTACTCGGTGCTTCCATTTTCATTCTGCTTATATGAAAAATGTGATTTTTGCTGTAATTATGTCAAAAGGCATTGTCAAGAAACACACACTACGAGATGCTCTTAAAACCATAACCAGGTTAGTCTAGAAGAGGATGCATTAGTTTGCCATAGACATGAAATGTTTTGACCTTATTTGAAGAGCTCTCCTCCTTTTTTCACATCGTTTTGTGGGTTTATGTTATCTACAATGATAGGCAGATCTCATTTCTTAACTTAGTGTTTCCTTGTTGAAGAACATGTGCGCTGACATGTTTCCACTTCTGAAGTAAATTGTTTCTTCATTACTGAATCATAACGAAGGCTTCAACGTGCTGGTTATTGTATAAAGACCCAAGCAAAATATTTGGATTTGATGCAAACACATGTTGTTTTGGAATTTGAAATCTAAGAAGGGAGAGAGACTCGTTCCTTCTCGCCTATTACCTCCATGCAAAGTAGCACCATAGAAGGATCGTTTAAATGTAATGTGAAGTAAAAACTATGAATGTTTTGCGATGTTCCTTAAAATAACGACTTAGTTATCAAATGCTTCTATGAAATGCCTAACCCTTGATCAGAAGAAAGTATTGAAACTCATTGATCAACAAGTATATAGAGCAAATGGGAAGATTTGTAAATGGACAAAGGTGCACCTCAATCGAACAAGCTTATATATAACCTATTTATATGTGTCATCATGTGCCACTCCCATAAACGTATTTGGAAAAGTCATGTTTAGATCTGATCTACTTCCTACTCCACATCCTCGTTTCCACGAACCCTCTTCCATCCGAGAAGGGTGTTAAAAGTCTGAGGGTAAATTGAGGTGATAGTCAAACCACTTAAATATGTTTATATCTACACCTTGAGCCCAATTGAAGGTCATTTTCTTGGCACTCTGTGTGCACCCCTAAGCACACGTGAACCCGACCACATACGTGAACCCGACATGAAAGGAGGGGGTTGAGTGAAGGAAGGGAGGTTACAGGAAGTGACCACTGGAGGTGGATATCCAATCGCGCGCGTTTTCTCGCCTCCTCCATCAAAACTTTGGAGTGAACTTGTGGACTTAGGGGAAACCAGAATTGACTTAGTATCAGGAGAGTTGAGTAAAACATCATTGTGTATAGGCACTTTCCCTTGGACTCAGAGGCTATAAAAGTACGTGTCAGCATATCTTACCACAATCAACTTGATCATCATGACTACAATATGATGAAAAAATGCATGTGTGTAATGTCATTTGGTTGCACATATGACTCTTTGAAAAATGGCTTGAACATTCTCAAGGCTCCCACATGACATGCACATATCAATTAAAGCACTACAAGTAAAGGCATCAAGTTGAAGGATTTTATTTACAAATAATGAGCTAATTTTTCTTAATTTTAATGAAAGCTTACATATTAGAACAAGATTTAAAAATGGAAGGAAAATTGACTTCATTATCTTACCGATTGCTCTTGCTGCCCTTTCACTATGACTCATTGACCTACAAAATTTCAATTGATAGAAACACATAGGCAATCAAGAATACTTATGCATTCACACCATTCCACATATATAACCACACCACTACTTCTTAGAACATGATGTATTTTCATATTCTCACTTGAAATGCAAGCCTATACCCAAACACTTTTGTCTTCATAATGATACCCATATGGTTACTAAAAACAAGTCAAATGTGTTCACATGTAAGAATCAGTACACATTCATTCATGCTCCCATATGCATTCAAATACATATTCATTTGGTTGATATCATGCCCTCAAAGATATACTGGTGTTGACATATACAAATATCTCCATGAAAGCAAACACAATATTACTCCTTTTGCAAAATTTATAGAAACAAACAAATTTTGGATGGCTATATCTATAATGAAGACACATTAATGGGCTTAATATTTATACTATGCTCCATGCAACATAGTCCCCTATTCTTGTATGCGAAGTCATCCTTGGATATGTTACCTTCTTATTCCTAAAAAAACATTCAAATTATGTGCACAAAACACTTTGATCCGATTAACCTTAACTTTTTTTGGCTTCCACTCCTTTGTTCGAGTCATCTGCTTACTACAAAAAATCTTCTACTCAACAAAAGAATCTTAGTGATACCCAAAAACAACAAAAAAGTATCTCAACACAACACAACAATGATCATGCAAATCAAAATAATAGGTCAATGCACACATGCTTCTATTGCATTTTTCCATTTTTTCCTATAATCAAGCTCTCCAATTTCCATATTTAAATTCACCATGATTCATATCTTTATTTCCTTATTTCTTTATATATCTCTCTTGTGTTTCAATTCCCTTTTCATTTAAATTTTCTTCTCTCATTTTTCATTTTCTCTCTCGGCACTCTCTTTTTTCATCATTTAAATCCAACTTTACAAGCTTAGATTATCAATCAACCTTTTTCTCAAAATAGTTGACCATGCACACATCCGCAAGGACCTCTCAAGTCTAAGCTTGTTTAGCTCAACAACCTTGCATGCCATCCATGTGATTCAATACTTTGCAAGTTGTTAAAAAACCTAAGAGTCCGAGTGAACAATTTCCCAACAAGATAACTAGTATGATTAGATCTCTCAAGTCCATGTCTTCAATAGAAGGTAGCACCAAATTTAAGCTAAGCTTGAGCTTTGATTTGACATGCTTCATCAGAAATCCACGTTAGCCCATATCCCCACAATACATACACATATTCACATTAGAGATCATGCCCTCTGCTCTCTTCTATCCTCCCTCAAGCGAGGAAATTTTTTTCTTGTTTATTTATTTAATTCACACAAGTCCGCCTATGCCAAAGTTGGATGCGAGTTGTGGCCCTTGTTGGAACAAAGCAATCCCCAATTGATGATTATGAAGAACTTGAAACAAGTCAGAAATCAAAATGAAGTCAAAGAAGTCATTGGAGAAAGTGAAGAGATCTCATAAATGTAGCTTGTATACATATGTATATTACATATGAAAATTCTTGTACAATAAGTATAGATGTTTATTAACAATAAAGGATTAATGTAATAGACTTGTACAATCAGTATAGATGCTCATTAGAGCAATAAAGGAATAATGTAATAGACATAGGATGAGTCTAGAAACATATGTATATAAGGCAATAATGTAAAAAAACTAAAAGGGACAATCATTAGAAGTCAAGAGTCTATGTGATAGATGTGTAGAGAGTCATCTTCTTGAGTTAGCATCGAGCCTTTGTCTGATTTCTCTCAATCTAATCAAGTGGATCAATAAATATTTTGTACATATCTAATTTAGAAGCTAATTAAGCTATGTTCAAAGTTTCAAGATCTAATTCTTTTCAGGTTGTGTGTATGATCAACACAAACATCTATATGTAAAGTTTGTACATGAAGCTTTCAGAGTCGTGCACTTTTACGTGTCAGAGTTTTACTTAGATCTCAATGCACAGTGTAAAGTTTTTTATAAGTGAGAATTCAAAATCTAAGTTAGAAGGTAAGGAAGCTATGGATAAAGAATTTAGCAAAACGGGACTCGTGCTGTGTGAAATCAACTTGGGAAGTTGACTATGTCAAAATCATTTATTCAAAAAAATAGATTTTGACATACATTTGGTCTTAATGATCAAGTCAGAGTTTTAATTATTCTCTTGAAGAACTAATGGATTTTATGATTGCGCAAAGGTAGCATGGAGGTACGTGCATCATTAGATTGAAGAAATTCAAAGATATGTGCAGGTAATGAAGTTAATCTTTGAAGCGACTCTTTGAAGAAGAAGAAACTTCAAAGATCAAAAGATGGGAGAAAGCTTGCAGATTGATATGCTAGATAGGGAAAACTATCCAGCTTGGTCCATGAGGATGGAGGCACACCTCATGAGCAAAGATTTGATGGCATTCATTATAGGAGAAGAAGAAAAGCCTGAGTTTGAAGATCCTAGTGTTCCAACTAGAGAGGAGCTTGCATATTTGAAGAATTCGATGAAGAAGGATGCTTAAGCTAGAAGTACCATTTACATGGCTGTAAATGATTATCTTCTACCTCACATTAGAGGATTAGAAAGTGCAGCAAATGTGTGGAATGCTTTGGAAGAGCATTTTCAAAATACAACTAAGTCAAGGAAGTCCTTATTATGGGCTGAGTTCAGGTCCTTCAAGAAGAAGAGCTCACAATCAATTTCTCATTATGTGGCAAGAATGAAGGATATTGTAGATAACTTGGGAGCAGTAGATGAAGATTACATATGTATGCTAGAGATAAAAATTCTTGTACAACAAGTATAGATGCTCATCAGAATAATAAACAAATACTTTAATAGACATAGGATGAGTTTAGAATCACATGTATATAAGTCAATAATGTAAAGAAACTGAAAAGGAGAGTCATTAGAAGTCAAGAGTCTATGTGATAGATGTGTAGAGAGTCTTCTTGAGTTAGTGTCGAATCTTTCTTTGGTTTCTCTCAGCCTAATCAAGTGGATCAAGAAATCTTTTGTACACATCTAATTTAAAGGCTAATCAAGCTATGTTCAAAGTTTCAAGGTCTAATTCTTATCATGTTGTGTGTATGATCAATATGAACATCTATATGTAAAGTTTGTAGATGAAGCTTTCAGAGTCGTGCACTTTTATGTGTCAGAGTTTTGCTTAGATCTCAATGCACAGTGTAAAGTTTTAATTAAGTGAGCATTAAAAATCTAATTTAGAAGGTAAGCAACGTATGGCTAAAAGCATTTAGCAAAACCGGACTTATGTTGTGAGAAATCAACTTGAGAAGTTGACTATGTCAAAATCGATTGTTCAAAAAAATAGTTTCTGACATACATTTGGTCTAAAGATCTAAAGATCTAATGGATTTTTTATGATTGCACGAAGGTAGCATGGAGGTATGTGCATCATTAGATTTAAGAAATTTGAAGATATGCACAGGGAATGAAGTTAATCTATGAAGTAGACTCTTTGAAGACAAAGAAACTTCATATAGAGAAGTGTTGTAAATGGTTCTGTAAATCATGGTAACATTTATGTAAATTTTGGTATCTAATTGATATAGAAGTGTTCTTAAATAATTACAGATCAAGCACTTGGAGATTTAGAGGTCTCCATCAACCCTGAGCACTTGACCAGGTTTGTTCCACCCATCTACCAACCTGACATAGTGCACAATGTACAACACTAAACCTATGCAAAACCAATGTCAACTCATGGCTTCAACCACCTAGCCAAAGTGACTCGACTTGTTTATCTATCCACATAGGTGCATCGAAACATATAGGTCAGGCCTATGAAGAAACCAATGTTAGCATGCAACCTCGATCACCCGATCAAGGTTGTTCCACCTTCCTACTAGCCCACCATAGCGCACCAACAACACACACATATACACATTTATATTTTCTTTTTTTCTCTTTTTCTAATTCCAAAATCTTGAGAATTAGGAGACAGAAGAAAGGGCTTGAATTCTAAACCATCCAAACACATTACATACATACATATACCCCCCTGATTATCCCAAAGAAACATACCATCTCTTTGCTGTTCCTCAAGCTAAAATTCAGCCACTACTCTCTTGTTGATATATTTAGGTAGTGATGTGTGTGAACACACTAGGACCGTCGGGGCACTTTTTTCCCTCTTTAGGAGGTTTTTTCCCCCCGGCTTGTATATACGCCTATTGCCCTAATGGGCTACTTATCTTTGTACATTCTCTAGTAATACATTGAGTATTGTGTGTTTGTGCTCTAAACTTCTTCTTCTTCCTCGTGCTGTTCGCGTGCTTCTGCAGACATCTATCTCCAACAATTGGTATCAGAGCAGGTCGTCGCTTCATCTAGGGCGCCGTCGACACTCCTCCGTTTGCAGTCTCAGAATCGCACGAATTTTGGTGAGCATACTCAGCGTGTTTCCAAGGTCAAAACAGCTTCGCTATGTGGTGCCGAAATCGTGATCTGAGCTCGTTTTGGCCTTCGAATGCACTATTGCGGTGCTTGTGTAGGCTATTTCGTCTTTTTGTGCCAAAGGTATATACCGGTTTCTATTTGCCAGTTTAAGCGTCTCGAAGTCTGCTACAGGTCTAGTAGAACTCGTCTGGGCAGTTCTGTTCAACTTTTTGAGATACAGTCAATTTTCTGCATCAAGGTATTTTAGTCACCGGCCATGGCTGAAAGCAGTGATGTATTTCGTATGTTGGCTGTTGAGGATAAGTTGGATGGTACCAACTACCCATTATGGGCTTATATGATGCGACATGTTTTGGTTGCAAAAGGATTGTGGAACATTGTGCAGGGTGTTGAAAGACATCCTGTTACACCTACAACGACAGGTACTACAAATACAGGTGCTGGAGCTGATGAAGATGATGTCGAAGATGATATTCCACAAATTCCTGTTCGTGTTGCTGTTTCTGTTGCACCTACTGCAGAGCAGATTCGTTGGGATGGCAGAGATGCCCAGGCACATGCATTGATAGCTTTGTCTGTCAAACGTGCCATTATTCCTCATATTCGCTCTTGCAGAATAGCTAGGGATGCTTGGGATACACTTACCACATTGTACCAAGCTAGGAATGAGGCTCGTGTTGCTTACCTTTGAAAATAGTTGGAGAGTGAGCACATGAATGAAGGTGATTCTATGGACAATTTCCTAACGAAGATCAAAGATTTGAAGGAACAGTTGATTTGTGCTGATGAGGTTATACCAGATAGCTCACTTCTGTAGACCCTTCTGAATGGTCTTCCTGATTCATACCAAAGTTTTGCTTCTACTCTTCGGTTGATGATGAAAGGCAATCCGAATGCCTTATCATTTGAGGAGTTAGTCTTTGTTTTGTTGCAGGAAGATCAGTCCAGGCAGAAGAGGTCCATTTTGCATGTTGTAGATCAAGCTTTCCTGGCTAGTCAGAAGGGCAAAGGAAAATGGAGCTCTTCTAGTAGTAAGCAGAAATCTACAAATGATGCACATTCGAAGAACTAGGATAAAGATGAGAAGAAATCAGAAAAGCAGAAATTGTTTTGCAAGTACTGTAAAGGGAATGATCATATCATAAAGAACTGTCCAAAACTGGCTGCAAAAGAGGCAAAGAAAAAGGAGGCTGGAATGGTTGTTGCAGAAGCGTCTACACCAAAAACAGATTCTGCTAATCTTGTGCAGGAAGAAGAATGGGAGTTTACCACTGTTTGCAGTTTTGACCCATCTTCTCATGAGCAGTGCATGTCTGCTGTGGACTCAGATGTTTGGTACTTTGAGAGTGGGGCGACCAAACATATTACCTCGCAGCGCAGTTTCTTCTATTCACTCGAGCCTGCCCCTACAGGGAATACTGTCACATGCGCCAACAACTCCTCTTATCCTGTTATGGGAGTTGGTAAGATCATTTTGACTACTGCTGATGGTAGTTCTTTCACCTTGTCAGATGCTTTATTTGTGCCAGGGATCAAGAAGAATCTGTTATCAGTTTCTTCATTAGCCAAGATTGGCTTGGTTGTGAAATTTGTTGATGACAGATGTACAGTTCATGATCTGTCAAATGGTGATGTTATTATTGCTTCTGGCATTTTATGTAGTGGGCTATATAAGCTCATAAACTATGAAAGATCTATGAATGATTCGGCATGTGCAGTTCATGATTCTCAGGCTATGTCAGATGCAAAGCTTTGGCATGCACGCTTTGGTCATCTGAATTTTGCTAGTTTGCTACGCCTGTAGAAATCTGATATGGTGTCTTCTTTGCCCAAGCTTGAGGCACCTGGAAAACATGTATGTGAAGGCTGTATTTTGGGCAAAATGCAGCGTTCCTCCTTTCCAAAAGATGGTTCTGTTCGGCTACGTAGAAATTGCAGCTTGTACATAGTGATGTCTGTGGTCCTATGCAGACACCCTCTTTTGGGAATTACCTTTACTTCGTGACTTTCATTGATGATTTTTCCAGGCATGCATGGGTATATCCACTCAAAGCAAAGTCCGAAGTGTTCATGTGCTTTAAACAATTTTTGGTTTTGGCTGAAAATCTATCAGCATGTAAAATGGGCACCCTCCGTTCTGATCGAGGGGGGGAATATATGTCTTCTGATTTTAATGCATTTCTGGCTGAACGTGGGATAAAACACTAGTGTACAGTGTCGTATACACCTCAACAGAATGAAGTTGCTAAATGAAAGAATAGGTCACTCATGGTGATGGCGAGGTGCACGGTCAAGAGTTAGGCTTTACCACATAGTTTCTGGCTTGAGGCTGTCATGTGTGCAGCATATGTACTGAACAAGTGTCCCACTAAAGCACTGCAGTCTATCACTCCATATGAGGCTTGGCATAACCGCAAGCCATCTGTTGCTCATCTGCGTGTTTTTGGTTGTTTGGCATATGAATTAGTGCCTGAACAACATCGCAGAAAATCAGATGATAAGGCAGTAAAATGTATTTTTGTTGGGTACAGTTCTGAAAGTAAAGGCTATCGTCTGTATCATTCACAGACTAAACGCATTCTGGTTAGCCATGATGTTGTCTTTGTGGAAGATGCTATTCAGCCATTGCTTTCATGTACTAAGGAGACATTTGTTAGCTCCAAAGTCATGTATGATATGTTGATGCCTCTTTTTACAGGTGGACAATCTAGTGCTAGTCCTAATGAGGCAAATTCTCAACCTTTGCAGGTTTCATATGATGATGTAGATCATTCCATTTCTGATGCAGATTTACATGATGCACTTGTTGATGAGAGAGCTGATATTGAGCAGGCAAAAACTATGCCAAAATGGCTTGTGCAGACTTTGCGTGACAGCAAATTAGATGCACCTTTGTCATATCGTACTCGTTCAGGCTCTCATAGCGCCTCCTTTGCATCAGATTGCTATGCTATGGCTACATCTAGTCTCTATGATGAGAATGAGCCTGTTTCTTTTGATGAAGCACAGAATTCAGAAAATTGGATGGCTGCTATGCAATATGAATATGATGCTATAATGAAGAATGGTACATGGTCTTTATGTGACCTGCCTCCTGGCAAGAAGGCCATTGGCACGAAGTGGGTATACAAGCTGAAGCGTAAACCTGATGGTACAGTGGACAGATATGAGGCTAGGCTTGTTGCAAAGGGTTGTGCGCAGGAAAGAGGCATTAATTATGATGAGACCTTTGCACCTACATGCTGTATGACTACTGTTCGAAGCATTTGTGCACTTGCAGCCCATCATGGTTGGAATGTACATCAGTTGGACATTAAAACAACATTTCTGAATGGTGACTTGCATGAAGAAGTGTATGTTTTTCAGCCCCGTGGCTTTATGCAGAAAGGGCATGAAAAACAGGTGTGCAAGTTAAAGAAGGCATTATATGGTTTAAAGCAAGCACCACGTGCTTGGTATGAGAAAATACATGCCTATCTGGTTGCACATGGTTTTGAGAATAGTCCAACTGAAAGCACCTTATATGTTAAGCGTGCTAATGATGTGCTTCTGATCATTGTTGTCTATGTTGATGACATGCTGCTCACTGGTCCTATTGAGAAGCATATTTCTGATTTCAAGGCTGATTTGCATGCCTCATTTGAGATGTTTGATTTGGGGCATTTGCATCACTATTTGGGCATTCATTTTATGCAAGTTGATGGTGGAATGGCTTTGTGTCAAATGAAATATATTGACACATGATTGTAGCATTTTGGCCTTGAAGACTGTAAGCCTATTGCCATTCCTATGGAGACAGGTTTACGATTGAGTCTTCATGATGCTGGAGATGCATTTGATGCTGCTCTCTATCAGCAGGCTGTTGGATGCTTGATTTACTTATGCATTACTCGGCCAGATATTCAGTTTGTTGTCTCATAGATGAGCAGGTTTATGCATTGCCCAGGAGTCACGCATTGGAAGGCTGTTAAGCGCATCTTTCACTACTTGAGTGGTACTCGGCTACTTGGGCTGTTTTATCCCGAGGGGGGATCACTACCGCCAGATTTGCATGCTTTTTCTGACTCAGATTGGGCTGGTTGCTATGACACTCGTGTGTCCACCATTGGTTTTTGCTTCATGCTTGGTAGCTCATGTATATCTTGGTTGAGCAAGAAGCAACCTACTGTGGCCACTTCCAGTTGTGAGGCTGAGTATAGGGCCTAATGGTCTACTTATCTTTATACATTCTCTAGTAATACATTAAGTATTGTGTGTTTGTGCTCTAAGCTTCTTCTTCTTCTTCCTTGTGTTGTTCGTGTGCTTCTGCAGACATCTATCTCCAACATCTCAACTCTTCATCTTAACATCTATACATACTAACTATCTCATGAATTTTCAGCCTCAAAAAGTGTCACTACATCTCCTAGAATTCCAACACAACTTGATTTGTCTATCCTCACATTTCAAACTTGCAATCTCAAAGAAGCAGACCCTAGTCAGACCTAAGTTTTCCCTTCCAATGGCAAGTCAAACACATACTAGCCTGAGTCCACTTTTCTTTCTCTCTCAAGTTTTTCACTCAAGCTTTTCCAATTCTTAAGCTTTTCACTCCCTAAATAAACTCTCCCCTCTACTTATAGTCATTCCTGTTTTTTTTCTTCTTCTTCTTGGTTTCATATCTTCTCATTTCATCGACTCTCATTTGACCTCTTCAATCATCACCTCATGGTCTTTTCGACTTTCACCATCACTCAATTTATCCTCTAGTTAGCTCTCACTCATTGTATATCTAACACTCTTTTTCCAAATCATCAATTTTCATTCACTAATTGTGAATTTAACAATCCCTACCACTCTCTTAGGGAACTCAGTGTTTTTTTCTCAAATTTCCCTAACCTCTTTGTAGCTCTCTTACTTGTTGGAGAAACACTCACTAATTAGACATATATTTGAAGATCAAATCTTAGAAAGAAAACCCCATGCCTATGTGAAGGGACAAATTCACAAGTGTATCATACTTGTAAAGTTAGTTCACTTTAGTTCTAGAAGTTTTTTAAAAATCACGGGAATGAGAAAATCTATATAAGTTAGTTAGTATTAACTGACGCGAAGAGAAGAAGAAGGAGGGAGAGAGAGAGAAAGTGAGAAGAACTCATTTTTGTATGACTGAGTATAGTCGGGCTTCTCTGAGTGAGAAAGCATCTGTAAAACTTCTGAGTTTTCATAGCTGTGAGAAAGAACTGAGTAAAGTTCTGTGTATGAGTCTCTCTCCATCATCTCCATGTTTGCCTATTGTGTGATGAATTCAAAAGTTCAAGTTTTCTGAGCAATTCGATGCCTGGCATCGAATCTTGGCTGATAAGTCATTTTTTCATTCTCTGTGTGTTAACTATTGTTGAATCTTTTAAAAATATGAAGTTTGTGGAGCAACTCGATGCCTGGCATCGAGTTTGAGCATAAAGTCGATGCCTGGCATCGACTTCTAGCATACAAGTGGTCTTCTTCATGTGTGTGTAAAAGAGAGTATTTCTGGTGCAGAAAAAGGGCCTAAAAAAGCTCAAAGTCGATGCCTGGCATCGACTTGGACTGAAATTCGATGCTAGGCATCGAATTTTTTATTTTTGGACATCAGGAATACTAAAACAGGCAAGATTTCCAGTCTTGGAAGGTCATACAGGGTCATCTTGTGAGGGCCATAACTTGAGTTCTAGAGCTCCGTTTGATGCATATGATAGCTTGTTGGAAAGCTCTACTCTTCTAGTTTCAGCCTATAAAGTTTCATGGAGAAAGCATACTTGAGCTAGGAGAAATTAGCAAAATACGGAAGGTATGTCATTTCGGTGACTAGGAATTTCTGTAGAAGCAAAGTTCTCACTTTAAGCTATCATTTCTCAAAAGTTTGGAGTGGCAATGAGTTAATGGTGACCATAGAGGTGTTCTAGTGTCACATTAATTCATTTCTTGTGGTGTTTTATACATCAACAAGTGGTATCAGAGCAGAAAGATTCTCGAGAGCAGAAGACGACAAAGGTACGAGAAGTTTTGTAAAGTTTTCCAGTAAAGTTTGAAAGGTGAAGCATTTGAAGACACAAGGCATCAAAAGGCTACTTCAAAAGTATCCTCATACAAAAAGAACTTCAAAAGGTATTATCCTTTATCCTTTAAGCTCACAGGTTGCAGCAGAAGGAAAGAACTATGGCAGATCATATCTCCATTGACAAACTGGACAAAGATAATTACCCCGCATGGGTAATGAGAATGGAAGCCTTACTTATGAGTAAGGATCTCATGATATATGTTACAGGTGAAGAAGAGAAGCCAGTATTTGAAGATGAAAGCCGACCAAAGAAAGAAGAACTTGATGCTTTAAAGCATTGGCAGAAGAAGGATGCAAGTGCAAAAGCCTACATCTACAATACAATCTCAGATCATTTGCTACCACACATCAGAGGATTGGAATCATCAGAAGATATATGGAATGCATTGGAATATCATTTCCAAAGCACTACTAAAGCACGGAAAGCAAGTCTATGGTCAGAGTTTACAACATTCAAGAAGAAGCCAAGTCAAACCATTAGTGATTATGTCACTAAGATGAAGGATCTAGCAGATAGTCTTGGATCCATAGATGAAGATGTTGAAGATCACAGATTGATTGCTCAACTACTTGCAGGCTTGAGAGGGGATGAAAGGTGGAAACCTTTTGTCTTATCAACAGAACTTTCATTAAATCATTATGTTCCAGATTTGAACCAGTTGCTTGGTTTGATGCTCACATATGAGCAAGACTTGAAGGGAGATGGAGATAAAGGTCAAAGTTCTGCAATGTACATGAAGAATAAGAAGAAAGGAGATAAAGGTAAAGCAAAGGATGAAGAGGAGTCTAATTCTCAAGCTTATTATGCAAGAGGTAAAGGCACTCGCAGAGGAAGAGCAAGAGGTTTTGGAAGAGGAAGAGGTAATCAAAATAACAACAAAAAGGCTTGCTGGATCTGTGGATTGAGTAATCATTTGGCTCATGACTGTTGGCACAACCAACAAGGATCAAACCAGAATCAAAACAACAATAGCAGAGGCCGAGGTGGAAGATATCAAAGTAATTTTCAAAGAGGTAGACAAAGTCAAAGAGGAGGCTATGGTAGAGGTGGAGGAAGAAGTTGGGGACAGAATCAATCCTACAACACCACCTACTACAACTATGCAAATGACACACAGAATGAAAGTCATACATCATTGATGATGAACTCAATCAACACATCAGATAAAGAAGATCTAAAGGTATTTTACATTGACTCTGGATGTTCTAATCATTTGTCAGGAAACATAGAATTGATGTCAGAATTGGAAAAAGGCATTTCTAGTCACACAGTTCAAACTGGTGATAATACAAGACATAGTGTACATTCAATTGGAAAAGTGAAATGCAAGAGTGGAGTAGATTTGCTAACCAATGTTTTGTATGTTCCTACAATACCTAAAAACTTGATTAGTGTGGGACAGATAGTTGAAAAAGGTTTTCAAGTCAGGTTTACAAATGAAGGAGTATTTGTGGAAGATCCAGAGAATGGATATAATCAGATTGTCTCTGGTAAGAAAGAAGGTAGACTCTTTACTTTAAGAGTGCAAGGAAACATTGGTCAAGCTTTGCTCACACATGGTGAAGCAGTGATTACAGAACTTGATCTCTGGCATAAGAGATTAGGTCATTTCAATGAAAGAGGAATTAAAGCTATGGTTGCTAATCAGTCTGTACTAGGATTACCAAATGTGCAAAGTCAACATATGGTTTATAAATGTGAAGCATGTCAAATGGGTAAAGCACACAGGTTACCATTTCAAAAGAAAGTATTCAAACATGATGGAGTACTTGAGCTCATTCATACAGATGTATGGGGACCAACAAAAGAAGGATCTATCAGTGGCTCAAGGTATTATGTTCTTTTCATTGATGATGCTACAAGATGGATAACATTATATGTTTTGAAGGAAAGATCAGAAGTGTTTGGAGCTTTCAAGCATTTTCATGCATATGCAGAGAGAGTCACAGGTCAAAAGCTTAAGAGACTGAGGTCTGATGGAGGGGGAGAATACTTCTCCCAAGAGTTCAATGATTATCTTTGGAATGCAGGTATTAAGAGAGAAATAACTTGCAGGTATACACCACAACAAAATGGTGTAGCAGAAAGAAGGAACAGGACTTCGGTTGAGTTTGCTAGAGCTATGCTAAAGGAGAAGAACTGTCCAAATTATCTTTGGGCTGAGGCTGTAAATACAGCTACATATCTTGTGAATAGATTACCATGTGCAACTCTGAATGGAATGACTCCATATGAAGCTTGGTGGGGTAAGAAACCAACACTAGATCATTGTAGAGTGTTTGGATCAATTGCATATGCTTATGTGCCATCACAACTTAGGCATAAACTTGAACCACAGGCAGAAAAATATGTGTTCATTGGTTATGATGAAAAGCAGATGGGTTACAGATTGTGGAATCCTCTAACCAAACAATTTATTGTTTCTAGAGATGTTACATTTGATGAACAGAAAAGTTGGTATGCAGATCAAAGTCATACAGCTGAAGAATTTGAAGAAGAGGTAAGAAGATGTGAGAAAGGAAAATCAATTGTGCAGGTGAATAGAGATGAAGACTATATGCAAGCAAGTACATCCAGAAGTGGATTAACAAGAATGAATGAAGAAGCTCCTATATTTGATGAAGAGGTGTATCCAGAAACTTATGAAGAATGTGAACCAAGAAGGTCAAGCAGTACAAGGAGACAACCAGAAAGGTATTCTTATGATACTTCTTACATAACTCAGAAGAACTATGCATATATGGTCAAAGATGATGAAGAACCTCAGAACTATGATGAAGCTAAAGGTAAAAAGCAATGGGAAGAAGCAATGAAGGAAGAGTTCAATGCACTGGAGGAGAACAAGACATGGGAACTTGTTCCTAAACCAAATGGTAAGAAAGTAATTGGAAATAAATGGGTTTATAAAGTGAAGAAGCTTGCAGATGGAAGTATAGCCAGATACAAAGCTAGATTGGTGGTGAAAGGCTATGCCCAGACCTATGGCATAGATTATGATGAGACATTCAGTCCCGTAGCTAAGATGTCAACTATAAGGACAATCATTGCTATTGCAGCTTCAAAAGGATGGACTCTAAGTCAATTGGATATAAAAAATGCATTCTTGAATGGATACATATCAGATGAGGTATACATGGAACAACCTCAAGGGTTTATAGATTCCAGGTATCCAAATTTTGTTTGCAGGTTGAGAAGAGCATTGTATGGATTGAAGCAAGCTCCAAGAGCTTGGAACTATAGACTGGTGAAGTATCTCAATGATCTTGGATATCAAAGTTCAAAAGCAGATTCAAGTCTACTTATCAAAAGAACAGAGGAAGGTACAATCTACATTTGTATTTATGTAGATGACATTATAATCACAGGTACTTCAGATGAAGGAATCAAGGAGGTAAAGAGATTACTTGAGAAAGAGTTTAAGATCAGTGACCTAGGAAAGTTATCATACTTTCTTGGAATGAAAGTTACTTATACAGATCATGGCATATATGTGTCACAAGAAAGGTATCTTCTGAACTTGTTGAAGAAGTTTGATATGGAAAATTGCAGAGAAGCTTCAACTCCACTTGAAGTTAATCACAAGCTCAGTAAATATGATGGTGCAGAATACAAAGATATGAGGAAGTATCAATCTCTTGTGGGTAGTTTGATTTATGCTACACTAACAAGACCTGATCTTAGTTATGCAGTGGGAGTTTTGTCACAATTCATGCATTGTCCAAAGGACCCACATTGGATTGCAGGTCAAAGAGTTCTCAGATATATCAAAGGAACTATAAAGGAAGGATTATATTATCCTTTTACATCAGATTTGAAGTTGAGAGCCTACAGTAACTCAGACTGGGCAGGTAATCAAGATGACAGAAGATCAACTCATGGTTACATGATATACATTGGTGATAAGCTTGTAAGTTGGTGTTCAAAGACACAACATACAGTAGCATTATCATCAACTGAAGCAGAGTACAAAGGACTTGTGGAAGCAGCTAAGGAAATCATATGGATGCAGACATTGTTCAAGAGCTTAGGCATTGATCAAGGTACACCTACAATACATGGAGATAATATGAGTTCACTTTATCTTGCAGCAAATCCAGTATTTCATGCAAGAACAAAGCACATAGAGATACAGTATCATTTTCTCAGAGAAAAGGTAATGGAGAAAGAGATTGAAGTGGAATACATTTCTACTAAAGATCAGTTAGCAGACATAATGACAAAGAGCTTGGATGGTGTGAAGACCAGTAGATTCAAAAGCATGGCAGGAGTAAAAGAAAAGAAGATGATATGAAGAAACAGGGAATGTCAATTAGTGATTGAGGGGGAGCTGTTGGAGAAACACTCACTAATTAGACATATATTTGAAGATCAAATCTTAGAAAGAAAACCCCATGCCTATGTGAAGGGACAAATTCACAAGTGTATCATACTTGTAAAGTTAGTTCACTTTAGTTCTAGAAGTTTTTTAAAAATCACGGGAATGAGAAAATCTATATAAGTTAGTTAGTATTAACTGACGCGAAGAGAAGAAGAAGGAGGGAGAGAGAGAGAAAGTGAGAAGAACTCATTTTTGTATGACTGAGTATAGTCGGGCTTCTCTGAGTGAGAAAGCATCTGTAAAACTTCTGAGTTTTCATAGCTGTGAGAAAGAACTGAGTAAAGTTCTGTGTATGAGTCTCTCTCCATCATCTCCATGTTTGCCTATTGTGTGATGAATTCAAAAGTTCAAGTTTTCTGAGCAATTCGATGCCTGGCATCGAATCTTGGCTGATAAGTCATTTTTTCATTCTCTGTGTGTTAACTATTGTTGAATCTTTTAAAAATATGAAGTTTGTGGAGCAACTCGATGCCTGGCATCGAGTTTGAGCATAAAGTCGATGCCTGGCATCGACTTCTAGCATACAAGTGGTCTTCTTCATGTGTGTGTAAAAGAGAGTATTTCTGGTGCAGAAAAAGGGCCTAAAAAAGCTCAAAGTCGATGCCTGGCATCGACTTGGACTGAAATTCGATGCTAGGCATCGAATTTTTTATTTTTGGACATCAGGAATACTAAAACAGGCAAGATTTCCAGTCTTGGAAGGTCATACAGGGTCATCTTGTGAGGGCCATAACTTGAGTTCTAGAGCTCCGTTTGATGCATATGATAGCTTGTTGGAAAGCTCTACTCTTCTAGTTTCAGCCTATAAAGTTTCATGGAGAAAGCATACTTGAGCTAGGAGAAATTAGCAAAATACTGAAGGTATGTCATTTCGATGACTAGGAATTTCTGTAGAAGCAAAGTTCTCACTTTAAGCTATCATTTCTCAAAAGTTTGGAGTGGCAATGAGTTAATGGTGACCATAGAGGTGTTCTAGTGTCACATTAATTCATTTCTTGTGGTGTTTTATACATCAACATTACTCTACCTGAAATCTCCTCCCCGTCGCTTCTTGTCCTTCTTAGTTCCATCACCTCATCAACTCTTTCTTCAATCATCACCTCCACTCAAGGTTTCTATTCAACTTCCAAATCTACTCATTTTCACTTCTTTTCCAATTGTAAGCTCCGTTCTATTTTTCACTCACTCAAGTTTCTACCTTTGGTTTTCTTCCCTTTTTTTTGATAACTAAATTCCACCGCATCATTCCCCTTTTTTCTTTATCTTTTCATTTTTTTATCTATATAAATTCAAACACACATGCAAACAAACAAGCAATCAAAGAACGTATGTACAATACTAATAAAGTTTTCCCCCCCTATTTTCTTGCTCAAAAGACTTATTTTCTCACCTCTAACCTCATCTCCTTGTCCCCTTATTTTTTTCTACTCCACATCCACTTATTTTTTGTGATCATCACCAATGCCCATGCTCATTCTTCAACTTCATCTCCTCAAACAATTTTTCTTTTATCTCTAAACTCTTCTTTGTGAAGATTCAATATGATTTGAGATCAATGATATATGAACCTCCGCCTAGGCAAGACAATTTCTAAGGTCTTTGACACTATCAGTTACTATGTTTCTTAATCCCTCAGTCTTCAAAGCTAGTTACCTCAATCCTCATGTATTTAGGTCCATAACATTTCAATGTTGTGATCTTTTGTAATCTACATACACCATCCATTTTGGCAACTTCACATCCTCTGGTTCCAACTCATGCATCATTTTTTCATTTTCTTGAAGAGCATTTTTAATTCTCGCAAATAAATTGTATAGCCTCTCGATTTTATCTCCCAGCATCATGTGTCTCCCTTCCAACTCCCCAATTCCATCTTTATTTTCATGCTCTTTTTTATCAACCTTCTTCACCAAAAGATCTATCTCTTCCTATATTGTTCTCCTTATATTATTCACCTTGTTTTCTATCTCATCCATCTTTGATTCTACTCCTCCAACTCATTGATTTACTTCTTGAAAACTCTTCTCTGCATGACCCACTAGGGATGCTATTGTCCTCTTCAAAACATTCGTCTTGTCTATCTCTCCTCCGATTGCCCTTAGCTTTTCAAGCATCGCCTGTAGTTCCTCTTCAATTCTATTGATTCTTTTATCTTCCTCCACACCTCTCCAACTCACCAACCTATGGATCTCTCCTTTGTGCCTCACATCCTCTTTTCCAAGTTCTTTGACTTTCGTATCACCCTTTTCCTAGACACATTTAATTTTCTCTAGTTCTAACTGAAAGTCCTCATTGATTCTACATGTTTGATCACTATACCTACAAATCACCTCCTAAACTCTCTTGATCTCTTGCTCTTCTCGCTCAACCGTTGTCACCAAATCACCTTCATCTTGTTGGAAATCCTCTTTGATTGTGAACTAAAAGCAATTTACTACTAATAAATCAAAGATGATCTCCAAAACCTTGCTTTCTATGTCCTTACCCTTTCTAATAACTTTTTGACTCTCTAGTCTTTCGATTTCTCTCTTTAGGTTTTTGTTTTCTCTTTTCAACTCCTTCATTCTGTTTTCCATAAATCTAAATTGCTCCTCCCATTTCTCTAAGACCTCCTTCATTTCAGTTTGATTTTCCTCCATCTCTCCACCTTGTTCCTTTTGCTATCTTGCTCTTCACATAGCCAAACCAATTCACAATGTTACACTTGTCAGTGCTTCTATGAATTTATCTTTAGATTTACTAGCCCTTTTATTATGTTCAAAGTCAATGTTTTCATCTCTCCTTAGATATGTAAGGTTATTGGTCATATTGACTAGATGTATCATCTTAGAGATGTCCCTAGTTATCTTTGAGGTCCCAATTGATAGAGAAGCCTCACCATTTTTGACCTCCACATAGTAGAGTGTAGAATTTTGCAATATGCCCAATCTCCTAGCAACACCAACATCTCACATAGTTTGAGAAAGGGCCAAACCTTTGACCTCTATTCGCATGATTCCTCATTGTTTGATGAAATTCAATTTGTCTATTGGCCTGTCTAGAATTCATCTCCCTTGCATTGGTATTGAGAAAACCAAAAACTTTCCTTCATTGTACCATTTCTTTTAATGAAACTCCACAACAAAGTGGGGCTGAATGCCTGTGCCACATGAGTGGGGCACCAAGCAAACTTGTAGCAATCTCTCTGATGTTGATGTATGAAAAATCATAAGAAATGAATTAAGGTGACACTAGACAACCTCTATGGTAACCATTAACTCAATGCTACTCCAAACTTTGAGAAATAATAACCAAAACTGAGAGCTTTACTTCTTTATAAAATTTTTAGTGACTAAGATGACATACCTTCACTATTTTTCTTATTTCTCTTAGGAAAAATACTATTTTTCCAAGATCTTCTTGTGGATGAACGTAGAAGAGAAGAGATTTCCAATAAGCTCTTATTTGCTAAAAACTTTGTACTTCACACCATGTTATTACCTTCATAACCTAACCCTATTTGAGCTGCATCCAAGCTCTTTGTATATGTTCTTTCTTTGAACACCAACTTACAAGCTCATCATAAATATATATCATGTAGCGATGAGTTAATCTTGTGTCCTCTTAATTACTTGCCCAGTCTTAGTCATGATAGGTGCTCAACTTCAAATTTGAAGTGAAAGGATAATATATTCATTCCTGTATGGTTCTTTTGATATATCTAAGAACTCTTTGACCTTCAATCCAATGTGGATTCTTTGGACAATGCATGAATTGTGATAGAACTCCCATCGCATAACTAAGATTAGGTCTTGTTAGTGTAGCATAAATCAAACTAGCCACAAGAGATTGATACTTCCTTATATCTTTGTATTCTATACCATCATATTTATTGAGCTTGTGATTGATTTCAAATCGAGTTGAAGCTTTTGTGCAATTTTCCATACCAAACTTTTTGAAAAGGTTTAGAAGATACCTTTCTTGTGATATATATATGCCATGATCTGTATAACTGACTTCCATACCAAGAAAGGGTGATAACTTTCCTAGATCACTAATCTTGAACTCTTTCTCAAGTAATCTCTTTACCTTCTTAATTCCTTTATGTGAAGTACTTGTGATTATAATGTCATATACATAAATACGAATGTAGATTGTACCTTCCTCTATTCCTCTGATGAGTAAACTTGGATCTGCTTTTGAACTTTGATATCCAAGATCATTGAGATACTTCAACAATCTATAGTTCCATGCTCTTGGATCTTCCTTCAATCCATAGAGTGCTCTTCTTAATGCAAAGACAAAATCTCGATACCTCGAATCTATAAACCCCTGAGGTTCTTCCATATATACCTCATCTGATATGTATCCATTCAAGAATCCATTCTTTATAAGCAATTGACTTAGAGTCCATCCTTTTGAAGCTACAATAGCAATGATTGTCCTTATACTTGACATCTAAGCTAGAGGACAAAATGTCACATCATAATCTATGCCATAAGTTTGGGCATAGCCTTTCACCACCAGTCTAGCTTTGTATCTGGTTATATTTCTATCTACAAGCTTCTTCACTTTATAAACCCATTTATTTCCAATTACCTTCTTACCATTGGGTTTAGAAACAAGTTCGTAGTTATTGTTCTCTAGTACATTGAATTTTTCCTTCATGGCTTCTTCACATTGCTTCTTACCTTCTGCTTCATCATAGTTATGAGGTTCTTCATTATCTTTCACCATATATGCATAGTTCTCTTGAGTTATTTAAGAAGTATCATAAGAAAAGCTTTTTGGTTGCCTTTTTGTTTTGCTTGACCTCCTTGGTTCACATTCTTCATGTGTGTTTGGATACACCTCTTCATCAAATATAAGAGCTTCTTCATTTCCTCTTGTTAATCCACTTCTAGATGTACTTGCTTGCATATACTCTTCATCTCCATTCACCTGCACACTTGATTTTCCTTTCTCACATCTTCTTAGCTCTTGTTCAAATTCTTCAATTGTATGACTTTGATCTGCATACCAAGTTTTTTGTTCATCAAATGTAACATCTCTAGAAACAAGAAATTGTTTGGTTAGAGGATTCCATAATCTCTAACCCATTTGCTTTTCATCATAACCAATGAACACATATTTTTCTACCTTTGGTTCAAGTTTATGTCTAAGTTTTGATGGCACATAAGCATATGCAATTGATCCAAACACTTTACAATGATCTAGTGTTGGTTTCATACCCCACCAAGCTTCATATGCAGTCATTCCATTGAGAGGCGTACATGGTAATCTATTCACAAGATATGTAGCTGTATTTACAACCTTAACCCAAAGATAATTTGGACAATTCTTCTCCTTCAACATAGCTCTAGAAAACTCAACCAAAGTCCTATTTCTTCTTTCTACTACAACATTTTTTTGTGGTCTATACCTATAGCTTATTTCTCTCTTAATACCTAAACTCCAAAGATAATCATTGAACTCTTGGGAGAAGTATTCTGCCCCTCCATCTGACCTCAGTCTCTAAAGATTTTGGCCTATGAATCTCTCTACATATGCATCAAAATGCTTGAATGCTCCAAACACTTCTAATCTTTCCTTCAAAACATACAAAGTTATCCATCATGTAGCATCATCAATGAAAATAACACAATACCTTGAGCCACTGATATATCCTTCTTTTGTTGGTCCCCATACATCTGTATGAATGAGCTCTAGTACTTCGTCATGTTTGAATCCTTTCTTTTGAAATGGCAACTTGTGTGCTTTTCCTATCTGACATGCTTCACATTTATAAATCATATGTTGACTCTCCACATTGGGTAATCCTAGTATAGACTGATTTCCAACCATAGCTTCAATTTCAATTTCATTGAAATGACCTACTATCTTATGCCATAGATCAAGTTCTATAATTAGTCCTTCACCATGTGTGAGCAAAGCTTGACCAATGTTCCCTTGCACCCCTAAAGTAAAGATTCTACCTTCTTTCTTACAATAAACAATCTGAATATATCCATTCTCTAGATCTTCAACAAATACTCTTTCAACTATCTGTCCCACACTAATCAAGTTTTTAGGTATTGTGGGAACACACAAAACATTGGTTAGCAAATCAGCTTCACTCTTGCATTTAACTTTTTCAATTGAATGTACACTATGTTTTGTATTATCACTTGTATGAACTGTATGAATAGAAATGCCTTTTTCTAATTCTCACATCAATTCTATGTTTCCTGACAAATTTTTAGAACATCCAGAGTCAATGTAAAATACCTTTAGATCATCTTTATTTGATGTGTTGGTTGAATTCATCATCAATGATGTATGAATTTCATTCTGTGTGTCATTTGCATAATTGTAGTAGGTGGTGTTGTAGGATTGATTCTATCCCCTACTTCTTCCTCCACTTCTACCATAGCCTCCTCTTTTCTTTTTCTACCTCTTTAAGAATGACATTACTCAAGCCATGGATCTTTCAAGACTTCTTATTGTTATTCTAATTACCTCTTCCTGTTCCAAAACCTCTTGCTCTTCCTCTGCGAGTGCTTCAACCTCTTGCATAATAAACTTGAGAACTTGATTCCCCTTCATCCTTTGCTTTACTATTATCTCCTTTCTTCTTGTTCTTCATGTACATTGCAAAATGTTGTCCTTTATCTCCATCTGCCTTCAAGTCTTGCTCAAATGTGAGCATCAAACCAAGCAATTGATTCAAATCTGGGACATAATAATTCAAAGAAATTTCTCTTGAAAAGAAAAAAGGTTTCCACCTTTCGTCTCCTCTCAACCTACACACAATTGAGCAATGAATGTGTGATCTTCAATATCTTAATTGATGGATCCAAGACTATCTGCTAGATCCTTCATCTTTGTCATATAATCACTAATATTCTGACTTGGCTTCTTCTTGGATGTTGTAAATTATGGACAAAGACTTGCTTTGGTAGTACTTTGAAAATGATATTCCCATGCACTCTGTAATAAAGTAAGTCTATGATCCAAGGGTCTGGCCGGTTCAGATAGATCTGAAATCGGACACCGTTTGGTCATCCGTGTGTATGACCAAAGATCTCGAGTTTAGACTTACTAGGAGGTCTTGTGCTCTTGTGAACAAGTGAACCACTTAGCTTAGTGGTTAAGACTCAAGGGTGTGAAGGACGAGGTCTTGGGTTCAATCCCCATGGGATACATGGAAAGAGTGTTTTGCCCAAAGAGCTCTAGAACCTTCTAGAAGCATCCACTGGACACTTGGCGCCCATGTAGTTACATGGCTGACACTTGGATGGTTAGTATCCACCTGCCCAAGAAGGCAGTCCCCTGGAGAGAGCTATATATAGAGGCATTTGGTTGGGAGGAGAGTCATCTCTCTAGCATGTGGTGGTCGTAATCCTTGTTCTCTTGCATTGGTATCAGAGCTCAAGGTTGAGCTTCCATGGAGACCTTGATAGGCTCACCATCATCTTGCTCATCATTTTGCTCGTGGATGTCTTGATCTCTTTCGAATCTCTCCTCGCAGCTGTCTAGAGATGCGTGTCGCTATCATTCTTATGCTTTAGCTTAGAGCAAAAGAGTACTAAAATGAGTATATCATCTCTGAAGTATTTGGCGAGGGAATCAAACTCCCGCCCCTCTGTTGAGAGGGCGCTTCCTTATCTACGGAGAGAAGCGCCGGTCGTGATATCCTTTAACGAGCAGATCTCTATAGATCATCAGTTCGCTGAAGGAGGCTTCATCGAAGAAGATCCAAAAGATAATATTTTTGGTGAAGCAGAGGGTGATCGAACCCCCGTCCCCTCGATTGGAGCACGCTACTCTATCTAGAAGAGCATCACCGTCCGCGTGAAGATATAACAGAATTACTACCTTAAGTCCTGAAGCAGCTCTCAAATAGCGGCAAAAAGGTATATTCTCTCTGCTATAGGTCCACGGGATTCGAACTCCGATCCGGAGTATCACAGAGAACTCTTCTATCAAGTACGACTAGCGCTATTCGTGGCCTGCTACACGGGCAGAAGCTTGGAATCTGAATTCCGCGCTGCAGATGGTCTCAAATAGGAGCCAAAAAGACTACACAAAATAGTTACTCTGCAGAAGTGCCGACCGGGATTCGAACCCGGGTGGACAGTTTACGCGCTGGTTGAGACAGCCAAGGCGCTCAAAGGCTTTCTCTGTTTCGTATGCGCAGAAGACTCTGTTAAATCAGTAATCAGAGCTGAAGTGCAAGTCCAATTCTCATCCGTCCAAGGAGCCAAATCAGTTGCCGAACCCGAGAAGTATTCAGCTTCAGTTGTCGCAGAGTTTGATGGAAGTGGAGTTGTGGAGTGAAGATCCGGAGGCCTAAGTTAGTCGATATCGACGGACCAAGTCATCCAAGATTATTTCTTGATGAGGAAGCTTCAAGAATGGTGAATAGCTCCTCCCAAGGAACAAGATGATGAATCACTCTTCCAAAGGATCAAGGGATGGACGAAGCTATGATCAAAGCTAAGTATTTTCCAGTTTCTGCTTGGCCTTAATGCTTGATTTATCTTGTTTTCATTATTCTACACTTAATCATAGATGCACATTGAAATAGCCAAGATTTCAATTGATTAAGTCTAGATAAGAATAATGAATTAATCCATTTCTCATTCCAAGCATTAGTTTGCATTAAGGAAAGACTTGATTTCAAAAAGATCCTTGTGCATCAAAGAATGTATTTTGGTAGTTTAAATACATATTTCCTTTCCATTGAGTTAAGTTTTCTATTGCACCTCAAGGGTATGTTTTTATATCATAGTGCATTAGGACAAAGGAAAGGATATACATGCATCAGCATTGCATGATATACATTCTTAGTACAAGGAAAAAATTGTGCATCAAGCTCATGCATGATTGTTGTATTATTTTTTGGGCATGCAAAGAACATGCATGCATACGCATGTGAGCATATGCTTTTGCATGTAGATACATGCATTTGCATGATAGAATGGAATGTTGTTTGCAAGTAGATATGAGAATGTACTCTCTTAGTATTTAGCTTACTTTATAAAGCTCACAGTTTGACATTAGGGAAGACCAAGGACTAGTTAGTTGCAAAGACATACTAGTTCTAGTTTGCAACTCAAGTAATTAGTCGATTTCTTCCCAAGTCGATACTCCGCTATCTAAGATAAATACTTAATGACAATTAAGTATGTTAGATGTCTTGCTAGGTATAAGTAAGCACTAAGAGAAAAGTAATAAATTTTCTTGATGACCAAGAAAATTTAATTACTTGCAAACTCTTTTGTGATGTATGATGACTCTAAGTCCTGGATGTACTTAGAAAGTCATGCGGATAAGCTTTACTTGATTAGTTATATATTTTATGTAACTTCTCAAGCATCCCAAGGTTGGATGAGAACTATATTTTCAAAGTTCCATGAGTACTCTTCTACTTAGAAGATTTCGAAAGTTTAAAGAAGTTTCTTTGTGGTTTCAAGATTTGTATCTCATGATGAAACCTCGGTAAGTAACTTTTTGGAATTGAGATATGAAATAGTCAAGCCTTCTATTTCATGTGAGATCATTCTCCTACCATGTTTAAGATGAATTTATTTTTGGGAAGGTAGATGTTCCAAGTAGAGGATCTTAATTGATTCATGAACTCTTCCCAAAATACACATAAATTCATATTATATGATAGGTCCAAGGAATGATGAAGGCAAAATCTCTTTAGGATATAAATGTTTTGCCAAGATATAAAGGTATCAAGCTTTTATAAATTTTCATTTGATTTCATCCCAAGGGGTGATGGAAATCAAAAGGTTAAACCTCAACATCAATTGATCCTTGATATCAATAAAAGGATGTTAAGTTCTATAGTTGCATCTCTGGTAAATGATGCAACTAGCTAAGCAATTTTTAGGAAATAATATAAGTTCCTAAAAAACTTGAAGCAAGTGTGAACTTTTCATTTAGGAGTAGAAAGTTCCAAGAAATGGATCTTAAATCCATGAACTTCTCCTAAACAAGTTATAAAGTTCAAAGTGTTCATAGTTGCATTACTGTTGGATCAATCATCAATAGATGCTTGGACTCTAAACATAAATTTGATTAGTGAAATATGTTTAAAGGACTCTAGTAACATCTGAAGATTGACTAATAATAATGAGTCTTGTATCAAACTCAAGAATAGAAGTCGATATCACATAAATGAAAAGTCAACTTAAACTTTCATAGTGACATGGGAAACCATATCCAAAATGTGATATTTCATCTCTAGTTTGATACTCAGGAAATGAATACAATTGAATCAGTAAATTCTTTTTTGGGAGAATTTCTTTCAAATGTTCTTTTAGTATTGCAAAAGATTCCAAGATGAATCATTTGCTCAAGTTATTTGATTTCCTATAAGGAATCTCAAGTATTTGAAGAAATGGCATTCTTTAAAGTATTGAGAATGAAATTCTTCATACTCTTTAAACAATAAGTAGTTCCCTGGACGTCCCAAACCACTAGAAGTGGTATTTCAAGTCCTATTTGTGATATAACCTAAAGGTATATCAAAGATTCTTAGCTTTGGAATCTGAGAGGCATAAGTGTATGCTTGGACTTGAGAAAGATCTCAAAAAATCCTGCAGGTAAGCAAAGAAGCTTAAAGATAGTTTTAAGAGATCTTAAAAGATAAAGACTAAGTCTTTATTTTGTCGCCAGGATCAACTAGACTTGATCAAACTTGGCCGTGATTGTCCAAGTAATGTGCGATTAGAACTACTCTATAGATTGCCCAAGTATTGGCAATAAAAAATTCCGTTAGGAAGTATTCACTCAAGTTCCATTTATCCAATGGAAAATTGTGAAAAAAGTAAGCTGTTCTAAGTCTGAACAAAGTGAAGTAATTCCAAGTATGTAGTCTGCAACCGTGAAGACGGTACTTAAGTCTATGGAAGGTAAAACATAAGTGTTTACCTATCCTTAAAGGGATTTTGGTACAAATCCAGAAAGCATGAGCGGATGCTTAAGACTTAAGCAGTAAAGAGATTCCTAAATAAAGTCCCCGGGGTAGGTACCTAAAGCAACAGTAAAGAAAGGAATCTAAAGACAAGAAGTCAAAAGCTCTTGTCGCTACAAAATTGGTCAAGGGTAAACCAATTGAACTTGAATTCGAGAAAATTCAAGAACTTGGAATTCTGATTGATATTCTGTTAAGAGGTTTTCAAGTTCCCAAGGTAAAGCACATGATTGTGAGACGATCATGTGAAGGAATCAAAACCTAGAAAATCTAGTTAGAGGTAATACCTGGAACTTCTAAATTCTCGTAAAAGAATTGAAGAGATAAGGTACTCTATCAAGATATGTTTAGACTTTAGGATAAGAATCACCCACACATTAATGTGAATATAAAATAGGGTGGTATGGGACACCAGATTTTATACTCAGATTGATATAGGAAAGATGGTTTGGGACATTGGACCGTGGGATGATAATTATCTTTTAGTCCTAGTTTGGATTTTGAAGTTAGGTTTTCATCCTCAAGGGAATTAAGACTTCAAGAAAAAGTTTAATTCGTAAAAGATGAAAGTAGTATCTTACGATACTTCAAGATGACTTCAAGATCAAGGAAATTGAAGATATGAAGTAAGTAACTTCCAAGATCTTCTTAGAACACTTCAAGCTTAAGTGTTATTGATCAGAAATATTTGATAAATTTCTGAAAGAAGTTGGACTTTTACTTTGAGTTGATCTTTTCAACTAAAGATTCAATTGACTAAGTCAAGTATCAAGTTCCTAGTGTAACTTGATAAATTCACTCTTTTAGACTCAAAGAAATGCACAAGAATTGCATTCACGATTAGGAGTCAAAAAGACTGAATGTGACCTGAACTTAGTCTCAAGTGAAGCATTATTTGAATACAAAACTCATCAGCGTAACCTCAGTGGGTCGACACACTGATGTTGGTTACCACACTAGTATCTTGTGGTTGGATGATGTTTTTTATTTGCTTTGAATCTTTTTGAGAAGCTAGCTTATTTCTCTTAAAGATAAAGTCAATGCTTCAATATCTTATTGAAATAGATCGTTGAGAAGTTAAAGTCCTGAGTTAACTAGACTTTGACTCATAGCAAGTTTATGTATGTGCGAAGTTTGAATTGGTTGTACAGAGTCTTAGTTATTTCTTTCCGCTTTCCAAATCTTTTGAAATTGACTCAGATATAGTATCTGATTCCTTTTGCAAAAGACCAGGGTTAGCCGGTTAGAATAAAATAACTAACTTGAACATCCTAGATAGATGTTATGTACAAGAACCTTTTCAATCTTCAAAAGATGATAAGTCTAAGTGGACTTATTCATTTGAGTTTGCTTCAAGTTATAGCATAAATGATTTCCTGGAGTCCAGTATACTCTAGAATAGGGAAGTTAGGAATTGCTCATCAGATTGACAATTCCCAAGAACTTTCAGTTAAAAGTCTTTGAGAAAAGTGTCCTAAGTTGGACAATTTTCATTTTGAATTTGAATTGGTGAAGTTAGTATGGTTGATTCCACCGAAATGGTAAACTTTCTCCTACAGTTTACATAGGATTTTTTCAAACTCATTGGGACAAAGTAGTCCTCTAGTCGGGTGAAAAAATCAAGTAACTGTTAGATAAAAGTAAACCATTGTACAGACATCTAAAGTTAGATGTATGGGACAACCAAACTTCAAGTTCTCCAAAACAAATTCTTGTGAATCAAGAATTCTCAAAGTCTTGCGAGGGATAAGAATCCCACCTTCATTACTAAGCCCATGCACCAGTTATGCCTAGAAATGGACTAGTAATCTGAATCCACCTAGTTCACATGTTTGTGCCTAGATCGCACATCCAGACACTGTGAATTAGCCAGGGATGTCATTAGATCCACCCTCATTATTCTTCACTAGTTTGTACTTTGTCCCGTTCATCAAAGTGCAAACCTGGATAGTGTTTTGAATCATTTGGGCAGGGATGCCACCACAGAGATGAGACATGTTCTTCCAGTTCTAGAACATGACCATGTTCTTCCAGTTTTAGAACATGAGGCTCGGGGGTTGCCTACAGTATGTATATAGCTCTATTTTCGAGGACGAAAATCTTTTCCAAGGGGGGTAGAATGTAATAAAGTAAGTCTATGATCCAAGGGTCTGGCCGGTTCAGACAGATCTGAAATCGGACACCGTTTGGTCATCCGTGTGTATGACCAAAGATCTCGAGTTTAGACTTACTAGGAGGTCTTGTGCTCTTGTGAACAAGTGAACCACTTAGCTTAGTGGTTAAGACTCAAGGGTGTGAAGGACGAGGTCTTGGGTTCAATCCCCATGGGATACATGGGAAGAGTGTTTTGCCCAAAGAGCTCTAGAACCTTCTAGAAGCATCCATTGGACACTTGGCGCACATGTAGTTACATGGCTGACACTTGGATGGTTAGTATCCACCTGCCCAAGAAGGCAGTCCCCTGGAGAGAGCTATATATAGAGGCATTTGGTTGGGAGGAGAGTCATCTCTCTAGCATGTGGTGGTCGTAATCCTTGTTCTCTTGCACACTCCATATATCATCACTTGATTCCAATCCTCTGATGTATGGTAGCAAATGATGTGAAATTGTATTATAGATGTAGGCCTTTGCACTTGCATCCTTGTTCTACCAATGCTTTAAAACATCCTGTTTTTCTTTCTTTGGTCCACTTTCATCTTCAAATACTAGCTTTTCTTCTTCACCTGTTATGTAGAGCATGACATCCTTACTCATAAGTAAGGCTTCCATTCTCATTACCCATGCAGGATAATTATCTCTGTCCCCTTTCTCAATGGAGATATGATTTACTATATTTCTTTGCTTCTACTTCAACTTGTGAGTTTAAAGGATGAAGAATAATGCTTTTTCGAGTTCTTTGTGTATAAATATGATTTTGAGGAAATTTTTTGATGCCTTCTATCTTTTACTACTTCAACTCTCAAACCTTAATGAAAACTTTCTAGAACTTCTCATACCTTTAATGCATTCTACTCTCTAGAACCTTTCAGCTTTGAGACCACTTGTTGATGTATGAAACATCACAAGAAATAAATTAATGTGACACTAGAACACATCTATGGTGGCCATTAACTCAATGCTTCTCCAAACTTTGAGAAATAATAGCCAAAAATAAGAACTTTACTTGTTTGTAAATTTCTAGTCACAAATAATTTCCCTTTTTGCTTATTTCTGTTCGCACAAATAATTTTTTTGGAAGATCTTCTAGTGGATGAATGTAGAAGAGAAGAGATTTCCAACAAGCTATTACTTTCTAAAAAGTTTACACTGCACACAAAGTTATGAACTTCAAAAGTTGACCTTGTTTGAGCTGCCAAAATAGGAAACCTTTCCTATTTAAGCAAACTATACTGCAAATTCAATGCCTAGCATCAACTTTCTGATAAAAGAGGACTTTTTCGGAGGAAATCGATGCCGAGCATTGACTTCCCGCATAAGACCTCATACTTTCAAGCATGAAATTGTCAGGTGAATCATATGGATAGAAAATAATGAGTTATCAACTAAAACTCGATCCCAAGCATCTAGTTGATCCAACAGCCTCCTATTTTGAAAAACTTTACAATAGTAGTTAAAGTCGATGCCACACATCCACTTGCTTGGGAAACTTGAACTTTTGAGATCATTACATTGTAGGCAAAGCTTGAGATGGAAGGGAGAATCTCATACATAGAACTTTAATTAGTTCTTCTCATAGCTATGAAAACCTCAAAAAATTAGAGGTGCTTTCTTACTCAGAGAAGCTTGACTATTTCTCAGTCATACAAAAAAAATTCCCTTTACTTCAGTTTGCATATAATAACACCCCACACACTACTACTGGTCGTGTACCATATGAAATTGTTTATGGAAGAAAGCTTCCCACTCCCATGAGTCTCACTCAAACTGACAATCCTATGGCTGATTCTTTTGCACAAGACCATATTTCTACACTTGCTGAAGTGCATGAGCATATTAGGAAGAGTCAAGAATGTTACATGTGTAGTATTAATAAGAAGCGCATACCTAAATACTTTAATGAAAATGATTTAGTTTGGTTACGAATCATTAAAAGGCGTTTTAAAAATATTTCTCAACACCCTAAGGTAAAACTTGCCCCATTATATTATGGACCTTTTTGCATTATTGAGAAAATAAATGAAAATTCTTTTCGTTTAGATATACCTTCTCATTGGGGTATACATAATTCTTTCCATATAAGTTTGTAAAAGTAGTGGTTTGCTTTAGAAAGCGACACCTTTTGTAAATAAAGTAGTTTTACCTCAAAAAATGCTTCTAAAAGTGACGGCCCTCATGTACCTTCTATTTTTAGGATGTAATAGAAATAAACCTATAAATACGTGTACTTTGAGAGACTCGTCCATCAGAGTACACGGGAGGAGATTGCACCCAATATCGCATCGATTTTTTCTTTGTTTCTGACTCCTGTTTCGTCTTCTTACCGCCTCTGTGTGTGCGTGCACAAAAGGTCCTGATAATGGGAAAATTCAATGGCATCAACATTACAAGCTGCTTAGATTTGTTTGAAGAGAAAGCTATCATTTTTGGTGTTCTTGAAGAGCTTTTGATATCATTCTTTGAACAAATTGTTGATAGATCTATCATAAATCATGTCACTCAAAATGATAGTCTTCCTTGGAGTGATTTTAGAAAGGAGACGCTCAAAGAATTCTATCTTGAGGATTATAGCCAACATAATTGGGATGGATTCTTACGATGGGTCAATTCCCCAAAGCCTAGTACCTCTATTACTCACTTGCAAAATGAGTATATTAGACGCTATGAACGACTTCTTGATGAGGATAAGATAACTTTGGAGCCTGATCTTGTGATCAATTTTCTTAAACTTCTTCATCCTGAAAATCGTAGGGAAGTTGAATGGTGATTAGCGGATAAGCGCTATGGTCTTATTGACAATTGACAAAAAGTATGTAAAGTAGTAGAGGTTGTAGCCCATAGACATCAAAGATAATCCATGCTTTATGAGCAAACTAGTCTTCCTCAAGCTAGCCTTCCATAAACTAAAGAGAAAGTTAGAGAACAATCCCATGCTATGCTTTTTGACTCTACTCCTATTCCTCAAATGATGGAGCCTAGCCAAGGTTTTAAAGTAGAGCCGAATAAAAGTGTAGCGGAACAATCTCAAGTGGAAATTCTCACTAAGAAAATGGAAAGTCTTATTGCTACACAATCCAATTTGACCAAGACTATAGATGCTTTATAGTCTAATTACATCAAAACTTTCCAAAATCAAATGAACCCAATGTCTTTTCAAGAGCCTAATCAACATGTTATAGCTCCCAATCAAAATCCACAAGTAGCTCCTACTCAAGCATATCAAGTTCCTCCAATGCATAATCCTTCAATGCAAAATCCTCATCCTCATGTGCAAATTCCTCAAATGTATAAAAACATTTATCCTCAAGCCTGTCAAAGAACCTTTCAAAATCCTCAAAATCAAACTTTTCAAAATCATCAATCATATACTATGGAGGCTCCTCTTGCACCTCAAGTACCACATGCTGCTCCCCAAGCTCCTCAAATACATCAATTGCCTTATCAAAATCCTAATTATCCTGTTCAAGAAATTCCTTATCAACAAAATACTCAATTTCAAAATTTCCCACTACAAGTTAATCAAAATCCTCAAAATCAAAATGGTTTTGTGTGTGGTCCTCGTAGGTGTCCTTGGTGTGATTCATTAGAGCACTTTTTGAGAGATTGTGAGCTATTGAAGGCCGCTAACGAGCAACAAATAGTAATAGGCACATACAAGAAAATATGTGACTATCGATCTAGGCTACCTTTGCAAGGAAATTATGGTAAGAGAGGAATGAAAAAGCACTATGAAATATAACCATAACGGATGCATGAACTAGAGGAGTGAAACTAGAAGCTCTTGATGAACAACAAGTAGAATCAAGTAAACCCACAAAGGAAGTTGACTTTTCCATAGAGGCTTTAGTAAGAGCACAAGATGAGATTAGGAGAATAACAACTTGGGAGTAACTGATAGAAGATCAATCTCTTATTTCTCACATATCCAATGTAGAAGAAAAACAAAAAAGAGATGAAATTGAGCCTAGTGAAAGAAGAGTGACTCGAAAACAAACCTCGGAGGGAATATAAACAATCATAGAGTTGGGAGAAACATTACAACCCAAAGATAAAAAACAAGAATCACAACCCAATGAACAAAAATAAGAGTAGAAACAAAAAGGGAAGAAGACAAAGCAAAGAAAAGTAGAACCAAAGCCTTTAGATAAACAAGAGCAATCAAAACAAACTGAAGACCAAACACAAGAACATGAACAAAAACAAGATCACAAGCAAAAACAAAAGAAACCAAGGAAAAAACATAAAGCCATCTTGATTTTAGAAATTGAGAGAAAAATAGATCCTATGGAGATTTTAGATGACATTTTGCTTAAGAGTCAAGTGATTATGTCTTTCAAACATGTTTTCTCTATTGCAAAGCCCTTTTTTAAAGATAACTCTATCGGCTTAGTTAAAAGGAAGAGGTTTTTGCTTAATCTAGATACTAATATGCAAGATGCTCTATATCAAGATCAAGCTATGAATGAAGCCTTAAACTTTGATGAATTTTATGAAGAGGACCTTGATGATGATGAAGTAAACGTTAATAAAAATTTCTTAGGACCTATTCAACCTGACCATGAAAACCATGAAAACAATCTTGAAAGTCACTTTAAAAGAGAATTTTGGTCCAGAGGTACATTAGAGATGCATGTTAAAATAGTAAATGATAAGAACACTATCATTGTTAATGCATTAGTAGATTCTGGCTCCAAAATCAATGTGATTTCAAGAGAAGTCAATGATAAGTTCCAATGGCCCATTGATAAAGATTGTGGATGGCATATGAGAACTGCCGATAATGGTGTAGGTACCCTATATGGACCTTGTGCTAGTGTGCCCATATCCATGGGAGGAATCACAAAAGAATTTCACTTTTTTATTCAAGATAATTGCTCCTATGAAGTTCTCTTAGGTCAGCACTTTATTTGTGAGAGTCGTATGGAAACCAAAGCCATGGATGATGGGTCCATCTATGCTAGAATTAAGTCTAAGTGTGGAATGCAATCACTTCAATTCATGACAGTAGGATTGAATCATCCTAGCAATCGATTGTCAATTATAAAGAAACCTATTCTTACTCAGGGTCATGAGCATGCTTGTAGTGATTGTGCACCTCGATTCATGTTTGGAGCTACATATGATCAAAATTTCGGATAGAATCCATTGTTGAGGGAGATAACAATGGACATTGGTTTGACATCTCACAACCAACCAACTTGTACAATAGTTTGTCACTTTGTTTTCCACATTCTAGATTAGATTTTCTTCATAAGAGTCAATTGTCCAAGTTTGTTATCCAATCTCTATGACTTGTTGAGGAAGAAACAAGAATTTATTTGGAGTGACAAAAACACACAAGCTAAATGCGTAAATTGAAGAAATTATTGCTTGAAGTTGCCATCCTTAAGCGCGTAGAATATTTTGTTAACAAACCTATTATATTGACTATTGATACTAGTCCTATTGGTATAGGTTGGGTCATAAGTACAGATGATAGTGAAGGGATTAGATATGCAATTAGGTTTGGCGCCAAAATTTTACATGAAACATAACGAAAATATCTGCAGATCAAAGGAGAATGATGGGGTATGGTAACACCTTTGAAAACAGACAGAGAGTATTTCATAGGTGCAAATGTTAAAGTTGAGTCTGATTGTTTGCCTCTCATTGGAATGATAGCCAATTGTTTATCTCTTGATATAGCCATGCTTAGATGGATCTCGTATATTAAGTTCATAAATCTTGAGTTAGTTCATATTTCAAGTTAGTGAAATTCAATTGCACATATGTTATCGAGAGCTAGATTTGACGATCTTGAAAGTGATGTAGTAAAGAATGTGAACTTAGTTGACTATGTTCCACATATATACGAGTATGAGCAATTTTATGAGTCTGAGTAAAAAGATGAATGGAGAGACATAGGAAAGTATCTGAGTACACTACAACCATTACCTAGCAGGACTATGAATAGATTCCATAACATTAGGAAATGAGCTTATAATTTTTTCCTACGTAACAGTTATCTTTGGAAACATGCTAAGAGTAAGGTTAAGAATCCACAACGAGTCCTAGGAAAATGAGGTCTTTAGTTGCAAGTAATGAAGGAAACGCATGAGACATTATGGGCGGGTCATAAAAGATTTTTTGGAACATATGAATAAATTAGAAGTACCTATTATTGGCCTAGGATGTATGTTGACATTAGTAGCTATGTTTCTACATGTTCAACTTGTCAACTTTATTCGTCAGTCAAACATAGAGATCCGTTGCATCCTACTTATCCACCCTATAATCACTACAAGTGGGTTGTAGATCTTGTAACTATGCCTAAAGGGATTGACAAAATGTGTTACATTGTACTTGCAAGAGAAGACTTAACTAATCATGTAGAGGGACGTGCACTACAATCTAAGACCACTTACAATGTTTGCAAATTCTTTCTTGAAGATGTCATAAGTTGCTTTGGATACATAGAGAAAGTAGTTGCCGATAATGGAGAGTTAAATGCGAGAGAAGCTAATGAGTTCTTTGAACATCAAGGTATTTGTTTGTCTCTCAGTACTACATATAATCCAAAGGCCAAGGATAAAATAGAGAGAGGGCATCCACCTATTGTGAAATCCATATCTAAATCATGTGACGTCACTCTTACCTTTTGTAGTTTGGGCAGATAGAATGATGTGCACACGTACTACTAGGTATATGGCTATTGAACTCATGTACTATAAAAAACAATTGTTTCCAATTTAGTCTCATATTTCTACATGGTCAAATTTGCCTTGGACTGAAAACATGTTTACTGATGATTTTTGGAGTTTGCACATTAAACAATTAGAACAAGGTAAATTAAGACTTGATGATGCTGTTGAAAAATTAAGAGAATCTAGAATGAAGAACAAACATTATTTTGATAAAAATCATGGATTGCATCCTAAGCCAATTGAAGTAGGAGATTGGGTGCTCATTTATGATAGTATTTTATGATAGTACGTTTGACTCTCAATATGATGCACGCAAAAAGCTCACTCACCAATGGTTTGGGCCATACATTGTATCAAAAGTCAACAACAATAGTATGTATGCTCTTTGTGAATTAAATGGTGTCGCACTAAAAACTTTGATTGCAGGTAAAAGGATAAAGCTATTCAAGAAACGTGATAATGACAAGTACATTTTGGATGAGGACATTGACGAAGATGACAACAATGAGGCTGATTCATAAACAAGAGTATCGATGATAAATATATATATATATATATATATATCATTACTTTTTCAAGTTCATGTTGCTTTTTTTTTCAAGTTCATTCCACTTTGTTTTTTCATTCTTGCTTGTTTGCAATTTCACTTCATGCATGTTTCTTTTCAGTGTTTGCAATACACTGCATATCCACATTGAGTCAAAAGGGGCAAATGATGATTTCTCTACTTGTGTAAAAATTGTATCTTAAGTAATAATTTATCTACTAAGAAATCGGTTATAATCTCGGATTATGGAAAGATAGGACATGTAGATTTGGAGGTTTATTTTGGTGACATGACTTTCATATATAAACATGCATATGTATCCTATATCAAAAGCATAATTGTTGAAGTCCTAGCTCTTGCTACTGCATGTTTCTACATCCTTAGTCCACCTCACAACACTTGTACCAAAGTTTAAATGGTTGTTCTGAATCATAAAAAATGTTTGTACCTTGTATCGGGGTTTAATTTTTTGCCCGTCATTAAAAAAAAAGAGATAAGATGATATAGGTTACCAGGAACTTTACACTTTCTTCCATCCCAAACAAGTGAACATAAACATAAGGTCATCGAATCATCATCATCACAAAAAAAAAGAGAGAGCATTGCAAAGGAAGCTAAGGAAGCATACAAGAATAAAGCACGGGCTATATAGGAAGATTTATGCATTAGGGGAGTTTAGTTAGATTTCCTTGCATGTGATTAGAGAAAGAGCATATTCATATTTATGTAGGAAAGAAGTTGATCTAAAATAAGCTAAAGATGAAAGATGTCTCTTGAAAATCCTAAATCTTTGTTTATAATCATATTTAAGGTAGAATGCTTTGTGAAAAAGGTACAACTTTCTCTTCAAGATGAGAGGAACTGATGCCTAAAACGACTCAATACATCCACTTCCACTTCATATGGATGCTTGTGTTTTTTCTTTCTTTGTCAATGTCGCTTGTTCATGTTGCCTATTTGTTCACACATATTCATGTTGTCTGTTTCAATTCTTTCTTTGATGCAAATTTTGCTTCATGTTATAGTACCTACTCATTTATGCATATGATCAATTTTTTCTTCCATGTTTCTTGCGTTGCCTATAAAAGAATTTGATGCTTCGAACATTTTGTTTTTTAGAGATTCTAGAGTGGCGCTTCTAGAGGAATCGCAGGTTTAGTGGGGGTGAATGTCGTCAAGATTTTCTCTCCTCTCTCATTCATGAAGGCCTACATGAAACACTTTCAGTGAAGGTAGCCCAAATTTCTTGAGAAGTCCAAGATGCATCAAGGATGTCAAAGGGAGTTCACACGCAAACTTTGGAAGAAATGAAGCAAATCCAGGGTAGCGGTCAAAGCTTGTCAAATTTTAGAAATTATTGCAAAAATTTCAATATCTCCAAATCACATGAAAAGTCATACACTTGTAAAGCCTATCAAAGGCAGTCTATGGCCCAAATTTGACATGTAAATAGATTTTCTAGCACATTGATATGCCATGTGCATTTTATGAAGAAATTAATTTTTCTACTTAGATCCTATAAAATTTTGTATAGGAATTTTTGTTAGCCATATGGTTTGGCATGTATAAAGATCATATGTGGCTACATATTTATACAAATGTTCAAAGCTATCACAACTTCCTAGACACCTTAATGCCACCTTGCAAGCTTCCAATTATAGTCAAATTTGTATAAGGGAGATTCAAATGGGAGTTTTTTCTGCATATTCCTAAAGGAGACCTTTCAAAACATAGCCCTACAAATTTTCATCTTCATCAAACGATATTGGATCAAAGAGCACAAAGTCCAGTTTTCAAGGTCACGAAATTTCATAGAATAAGAAAATTGAAGGCTTCATGGGCTACCACATGGTGAACAATGATTGAACCATGTTGTATGGTTAGGATGAGCTCACATTCAAGGGTGGAGATGCACTAAAGCATAAAGCAAGGAGTATCCATGAGTTGTTTTTCATGGGATAAGCCTTTTTTTATGGTCAAAGATTAACAATGCAAAGTTTGTTAAAAAATAGCAACTTATCTTATCCAAATAGATGTCAACACTGATCTGACGGTCAAGATCAGCCTTAGATCCAATGGTGCAGAATGAAGGCACCTATTTTCCCCCTTTTCCCTAGATATCATATAAAGAACTAATCCTAGCCATCGATTTGGTAAATCCAATGGTTGTAATCAAAAGCAGCTGATCTTAAGGTTGAAAGTTGATTTTTGTAGGTGCAAGGGCCCAAATTCATTCAAAACATTATATAAACCCCCCCTCCAAAACTCCAAGAGAATCATTTTTAGGCATCCATAGGGCCCTTGCTAGCACATGGTTTCCTTGAGACGATCACCCTCAGTTGAGCATGTGAGGATCCAAGGTGGGCTAGTAAGAGCATAGTTCCTAGATTCAATTTTAATTTAGACTTCCACTCTAGGACAGGCTCATAAACCAAGTTTCTCTTTCTTTGCTTACCCTTAGTGGAGTGTGTGAGTGAGTTAGAGCTAGTTTTATGAGTCGTAGACTTCTTTAGAAACACATTACAATCCTAGAAAGACATAGTGTCAATGAAGTGGAACCTATCCTTTTACGTGTGACATTCGGTTGAACTGTCATGGTGAGAGGGTCATGCGGACCACCTTTGACGAGTAGAATGCTTAGCTTGACATTTCACAACATTCATGTATATGCATGTCATAACAATATCTTCTAATTCATGTCTCTTGTCTCTTGTCTCTTAGTCTCTTATATGTTTTTACATGTCTCCTTCTATCTTTTTCTATGTGTGAGAAGGTTCCGTGGTCATGTGTTTAACTAGTGAGGATAATCAATGGACGTTGAGAGAAAAAGTTTCTATTCATTTTTACATCATGGCCCACATGCATTCATACCACCCACAAAAACCCATGCATATGATTCAGTTTTGAAACTCTATAAGAGGCTCCATTCTTGGACCATTCTTCCTTTCAAAAATAGATTCTTGTGTGTGGTGTTCTTTTTGTTCTCATCATGCATACATCCACAAGAACCCATGCTTATGAATTGGTTTCTGAAAGTGTATAAGAAGCTCCAGTCATGGACCATTCTTTCTTTCAAAAGTTGATTCATGTGTGTGGTTTTCTTTTTGTTGTCATCATGCATACATCCATATGTTCCCCTTTCATAATTAAATCATGACATCTCTACTCGCATGTTTAGTGAATGCATTATGTGGGATGCTTACTGCCGTGTCCCCAACCTATGGAGTATACATGCTTATAGAACTATAACCACTATTTGCTCTAGAGGCCTAGGCCTCACCTCCTTCGTCGTATGCACAGAACCCATTGGACCATCTCATCGCGAAGCAGCATTGATGTCAACACTCTACTTCTATCCTCTGGTTACACTCCAACTCCCACTCTAGTTGGTGTATCTTATTGATCATTATGTCATCTCCATCTATGATATATGGCCTCTTCATTCTGCCCTTTCTGATTGAGTAACCATGTTGGTACCTCGTATATGGATGCGCAGATGAGGCGCTCAAAGTCCTCTACTCCGTTGCGAAGCAAAACAAGACCGTGCTCCCTCCCAGAGGGATCATTCTGCGGATGGATGTGGGGAAGGAAGGAGATGGGCATGAATATGATGTCAAAGTCTGTGATGTACATAGAAATTGCTCAGATCAATGCGAGTGTAGTAAAATGAAGAGCATGAATTTCATATAGAATGTGCACATAGCAGTTGCTTGGATCGATGCCAATGCAGTAAAACGAATAGTATGAATTCCATAGAGGATATTGAATATAATAAAACAGCAATAGGTGCTCTAATACCACTTGAAAATTATGCGCAATGATAGAAGCTATGGCAAGGAGCTCGACATGCACAGAAATAACGAAGAACTGAGTACGTGCTAAAAGAACAGAGAACGCGCCTTAAATTTCATTAAGTAGATATGTAGTTATATACATGTGTGCATGCCATTGGGCATTAAATTCAGTCAAGAGATTTGTTGCTTGCACATGGCTTCCTTGAAAAAGAGTCACTACCAAAGGTAGGTATCTGACAAGTTTGGAGAATATTAACAAAGTTAATTACAAGCTTGAGTCTCAGTATGTCTAGAAACACATGTTGTTCCACATTTCTATGAGTCCGCTGCTTACATGCCTATGGTCCAACTCCCTTATCCCTTTTTCCATATGTCTACATCCTTCTTTTAATTTGTTCATCTTTTGTGTTCCATGTTGATCCGAAGACAATGGTCTTTAAAGCATTGTGTACCGATGCAATACATTGAGGCCCTTTCTACAGCTCTGCACTAGTTCGGGTATCTCCTTTTCTTTCTTTGATTTTGTAGAGATACTAACGTGGAACATATACCTTTTTTCCACATTCGACCTCCTCAAGACCAACCAGCTGCAAACTTCAATTGTGATTGGAAGATACAGCCCCCCCCCCCCCCCCCCCCCCCCCCCCCCCCCCCCCCCCCGAAAAAAAAGAGCTTGTCATGGTTCCATCTCCATATTTAGGAACTATCCTCCCTTAAGCATGTAGAAACATTTACATCGCCCAACAGAAATAAAAAACTATTCACGTGATTCCTTTATTATATGTTAATGCTATGTAATGTCATCTTAATATTAAGGGCAATTCTATATATTAAGAATCATATGCACAAACTTACACACACAGATATACATGGACGCACATACTCTCACATATGCTCATATTTTTAAATACACCCAAATAGACACATAATTATACACATTTTATCTATCGCATATATGTTCACACCATGAATAAGGACACGCTCATGTGCACACACAAATACACACATTACCTTATATATGGTCATTTGTATATTATTACATATGTCAATGTGCGTGCATGATGGAGATGATTAATCTCCAAGAGAACAAGTTATCCTTGATCTTAGAGCACCTCTATATCAAGAACAACTCATAAGCACAACCAATTTTGGAAATCTATTGCCAAACTATCAAGACTTGAGTCAACTATGAAGAAACTCATTACAGAGAAAAGTTTGTTGCACTTAATTCGCTCAATGACTGATCAAATGTGTAATGTTTCTAATAAAACTTTATACAAGCTAACTCCTAATGTTTTCACACCTTCTCAAAGCTAAATCTCTTCAAAAGAATCAGTAGAGCTTGAGATTTTCGTCAAACAATGTACCTATGTGTGAAACTCTTCTTCCATGTAGTTGACTTTGACACTTGTAACTTCTAATGCATGGTTCTCCCAAAATATATGCCACTTATTCAAATTAATTTAGCCACAAGTAGCTTACATTTCAACTTGAAGAATGAATGCTTAGTTGCTCAAAACTTTACACTGCAGAGGGAGATCTGAGTAAAACACTCATCATGAAGATTGTGCCTATTTTAGAAGACACTTATCATGTCTTCACATACAAATGTTCCTACTTAAAATTATCTCATCCTAATTACAATTAGACTCTCAAATATTTTTCATAGATGCATTAACTATAGAATTAGACATCTACAAAAGGATTTGTGAAATGATCAACCACACAAGGAGATATGGAGAAAAGATCGCGGCTCAGATTTCAGAAGTTTTCTTCTATTCTCATGGAAAACAACTGATTGATGAATCTCATACATTCATCACATATTTTCTTCCTCTACTCATCTATTCTTGTTCTATATCTCTTCTCTCATATATGTCTTGACTCTTTATTAGTATATATAGGCATATATGTACAAACGCGTCACCATTGCAAAGACATAAATCAACTAGTTACAAGCTTAATATACATGTATATACAAGTCTTCATCTACTGACCATGCACTCATTTTCAAGGCTCAAGTTTTGATCTTTGCTTTACTCTTGGACTTCAAACCTTGTCCAAATCATTAAGTGGTGATTTTCCTGCACCAACAGCTCCCCCTCAATCATCAATTGTGATTTTCTCCATCTTCTTTATACTTGCCATGTCTTTGAACTTTTGCAACTTAGGTCCATCCAAGCTTTTGGTTCACATGTCTCCAATCTGATCTTTTGTAGAAGTGTGTATGACTTCAATTTCCTCATCAATCACCTTCTCTCTTAGGAAATGATATTGGATCTCAATATGTTTAGTCCTGGCATGAAAAATAGGGTCAGCACCTAGATACAATGAACTCATATTATCTCCATGAATAATGGGTGTACTCTGATTGATGTCAAGACTCTTCATGAGAGTCTTCAACCATATAATCCCCTTTTCAGCTTCAACCATGCCTTTATATTATGCTTCTGTAGATGATAAAGCAATTGTATGTTGCTTCTTGGAACACCAAGAGATTAATATATCTCCCACATAACATAGATACCCATAGGTTGATCTCCTATCATCCAAATTACGTACCCAATCTGTATCACTATATATCTTGATTTTTGTATTTGATGTGAATCCATAATACAAACCTTCTTTGAGCAAGCTACTATCTACCTCAGACACTTGAAAACCAAGCTCCTTTAAGAACCTCACAAGTCTCTAATTCCATGCCCTTGGAGCCTGCTTCAAACCATACAAAGCGCTCTTGAGCTTACATACATAGTCTAGATAACATTTATTATTGAAACCATGTGGTTGCTCCATGAAAACTTCATTTGAAATGAAACCATTTAGAAAAGCATTCTTCACATCTAATTGACATACCTTCCAACCTTTACATGCAACAATAGAACTGAGAGTCCTTATAGCTGTCATCTTTGCCATAGGACTATAAGTCTTATCATAATCTACACCATATGTTTGAACATACCCTTTCACAACAAGTATATCTTTATACCTAGACACACTTCCATGTTCATACCTCTTTGTCTTCTAGACCCATTTGCATCCAATGATATTCTAATTATTTGGTTTAGGAACCAAATCCATGTCTCATTCTCAATTAATGCATCATACTCCTCCTGCGTAGCTTTCTCCCAATTTTCCTTACCATTTGCCTCATCATATGTAGAAGGATCTTCTTGTGCTTTCACTATGTAAGCATAATCTTTAGTGGTAAAAAATGAGGTATCATAACTATACCTTATGGGTTGATTTTTGTTCCTTTTTTACTTTCTAACTTCTCCACTCTTTGAAGTCTCTAGTTCTTCATATTCTTGATCAAACCTTGCCATCTCTTCATTATCAATTTGAGCATCAACAATCTCTTCATCATTAGAAATTTGAATCTTTGATTTCCCCTTTCTTTGGGTCATGACTTCTTCATCAGTTGCATGAACATTAATTATACCTACATACCAAGTACCTTGCTCATCAAATTTAACATCCTTTCACACAAGGAATTGGTTTGTGGATGGACTCCACAATCTATAACCCATCTGTTTATCATCATAACCAATGAACACATACTTTTTAGCTTTAGGTTCTAATCTATGCCTTAACTAAGATGGTACATATGCATAAGCCAAACATCCAAACACTTTGCAATGATCTAAGGTAGGTCTCTTACCCCACCATGCCTCATATGGTATCATACCATTCAAAGCCTTACATGGAAGTCTATTGCTCAAGAGACTAATGGAGCTGGCCAAGAAGGGGAAAACACGAAATATTCAAGTGCGTTTACAGTTTCAAAAATTGAGAGGTTAACTCCTTATGACCAAGAGCTTGCTAATAGATTGCAAAGGTAGATTTCTCAGGAAGGATGGAAATAGAATGATAGGACTCAGGTAGCATCCAAGGAAGGTACATCTTGGCATTACTATAGAATTCACACATTCAACTACCGTTGAACGCCTTTGTGGGTCTTGTTCTGACTTTCAAGGAGAAATTATTAAAGCATCTATAGAAGAAATATTCTTTGGCCCCTAGTCTTGAACCGAGGATCAGTATGGTCAAAGATGTCCCAATGCATAGTGGACTATGCAGTCCCCACTATTATGGTATAGTACAAAAACAAGGCTATTCCCAAGGTCACGATTCATAAGGAATCGAGCATCAACATTGCTTCCACAACTACATGCAATCATATGGGTTGGAATATCATTGCTCCACCCCATTTTTGTGCAGATGGCCAACCAGTCTTGAATGCATCTAATGGGACTGATCAAAGATATTCCTATCTAAATTTATCCTGTGGTATTTCGTCTTAAATTTGTGGTGCAAAGAAGTTGTTCTACAATTTACTACTTGGACGACCCTAGTTGAGGAATGTCAAGGTATGACAAAATTGGGATGCTAAAACAATTACATTCTGAAAGAGACATGTCAAGTTTTTGGTTCAACCTGAGGAAGAGCAATGTTGCCCTCCAAGAAGTAAACAAGTACTAAACGAACCTCCACATATGGCAGATGGATTGGAGGAGGAGGAAGAACAACAATTCCTTGAAGATAATAGAGGTTTACTATCGTTTGGAGTTCTAGATGCTGCCCAAGACTTCAACTCTATTTATGGTGGTATGGTTGCCTAAAACTTCACGGATCTTGTGGAACCAGAAGAAGATAAAGATGCAAATCTGGCAATGAAAGACCCTATGGAGCTTGGTAGAATATGTGTTGAAGAAGATTCATTGTCTCAATCTCCAAAAGAATAATTTATCCTTGATGTTAGAAGCTCTATATCAAGAACAACTCATAACCTTAACCAATTTTGGAAAATTAATGCCAAATTATTAAGACTTGAGTTAACTGTGAAGAAACTCATTACATAGAAAAGTCTGCTACACTTAATCCATTCACTAACTGATCAAATGTGTAAATTTTTCAGTGACACTTTATACAACGTGTCATCCAATGCTTGTGCACCTTCTCCAAGTTAACAATCCTTACAAGGACTAGTTGATCTTCAGATTTCCTTCAACCAATGTACCTATGTCTAAAACTATTCTTTTGTGTAGTCGACTTTGACATCTACAACTTCTATTGCATGGTTCTCCCAAACTAGAATCTTTTTATTCAAATGCTTTTAGCCACAAGTAGCCTACCTTTCAACTTAAATAATGAGTGCTTATGTGCTCAAAACGTTACACTATGGAGGGAGATCTGATCAAAACATTGCCCACCAAGATTGCACATGTTCCTCCCTCCACTTCTTCAAATTTACACATGTAAATGTTCCTACTTGAAATTCTCTCAGCCTCAATACAATTAGACTCTCAAATCTTGGACATAGATGCATTAACTATGCACTTTCATAAGAACAATACATTAAAAATAAGAATAATTATGCTTTCATCCCCTCATGGAGGGCCCACTTGAATTAATCTTGTTGTCTTTGAGAAAAAAAACACTCTACGATGTTTAAATGGCAGGGATTTCTTACAATTAGAAATTCGTTTTTCTGAAAGGAAAAGAGATTTTTGAATCAATCATTCTTTAGGAAGGTTGTCAAAGTTTTAGAAAACCTCTCTTTCCATATCTTCGAGAGGGCCTTACCTTTTATAGCATTCCACAATGCTGAAGAACAAACAATCACTTCACCCAATACAGCTTGCTTCTGGTTGATTTGTCCCTAGGCCAACACGATCTTTCCAAGGGCCTACTAGACCAACACTAACTTGCGGCATAAGAAGAAGAGGTGTCCCAAGTCTTCATTTCCATATAGGCAATGCTTACATCCAGGAGGAGCACAAAAAACTTTGTTAGCTTTTACATTGGTCCAAGTTTGTCACTTTTTTTCTTTTATCTCGATGAGGGGATGCAAAAGGGATTGGACTCATCGTGATTGGAATATGATATCTCCTTCCTATGTAAGCTTAGCTTGATCCCTACACATCTTTGGGACTTGAGCAAACTGTAAAATCGAAAAAATTGGATTAACGTTTCAACCTCCCCCTACTAAGAAAACATAGCATGATCCTAAGTCATCTTCAGGCCTTGTGGAAACTGTAAAATAATTAAGTAAATATTGAATTACAATCACAAACACAAATCCTGAATAAGCGTACAGACAAATACCATTCAAAACGAAGTTCACTATATGTAAAATATGGATTTTATGTAGCTGTGTACCAAATTACGGTAGAAACTGGTATGGTCTATCAATTCCAGATCCTGCAAAAGAAAATTACAAGCAAAAGCTATTGGAATATGAATCCATAGTTTCAAAGATATTACAAAAGTGAAAAACATGATTATTTTTACAGTTTAAACCGATGTTTGTCGTATGATGCACTGCAGCTCTATTGGATGCACTTATCAATAATGGTTTTTAGGGACTTTGCACTTATCGAAACTTAGAATACACAAAAATAGAATATGAATATGCACTTATAATGGTTTTTAGGGACTTTGCACTTATAATGAATATGCAACGAACTGTAACGTCCATAACGAAAAGTTTAAGGCTTAATGGTTTGTTTCTTGAAGGCCTAGTCGCTCACAATATGAGAACTCCTGAATTTAGAAATATAAGCCAAAAATGGTATTATAAAGCTACTTGAGTAAGATTGGAATTCAATTCAGCATCCTGGTCATTTGGACTATTAGTGAAGTTATGTGCTTAGCCTAGTGGTTACGTTTTAAGAGTGAAATGGAGGAGATTTTGGTTTCAATCATTCAAGGTGCACAAGGGAGAGTATTTTGACCAAAACACTTTAAAGCTCTTGGCTTGAGGCAACTCAAGTCCACTAAACTTCACTCCAATCAAGAAGAACACATCACTCCGGTGTGAACACGATTTCAAGTCAAAGCCATGAAATCTAATAACAATTCCAATTCAAAACGCTTCTAAAGGTATGCGTATATCAGATCAATTTAAGGATTATTTGTGCAAACCTTGTACCTAAAGTATGCGTAAATCAAATCAAATGACTATTTTTGCAAATCTTGTAGGTTGCATTTGTAAAAAGACAATAATTATTATAAATAAACGAAAGACTCTTGCAAGTGACTCAGTCGAGATGGATGCCATCAACACATTTGATATTAATGAAATCTATCCTCGTTTGTGGGTCTTATTGTACGAGAATGCTTGATACATTTCATTTCCATTCCTCTATGGTTGAATAACATCACAATGACTTGCATGTATACCTGCATAAGATGTTAATCTATAGTGCACGTATGTGTCTATTTTTGTGTATATTGTATTTTATGCATCCAAATGCATTAACATTATGCGCCAATTATATGAATGAGTATGACTGCATATGTATATGTGTGTGAGCATACAAGTGTAAATATGAATGTGGATACTTCCATGTGTATTGATGTGTGCACTATTCGTGGAGCACAATCACCAATTGATGATTTGAACAAGGTTTGAAGTCAAAGAGTAAGGCAAAGATCAAAACTTGAGCTTTGAAGATGAGTGCATGGTCAAAAGATGAAGACTTGTATATACATGTATATTAAGCTCGTAACTAGCTCACTTATATCTTTGCAATGGTGATGAGTTTGTACATATATGCCTATATATACTAATAAAGAGTCAGGACATATATGAGAGAAGAGATATAGAACAAGAATAGATGAGTAGAAGAAGAAAATGTGTGATGAATGTATGAGATTCATCAATCAGTTGTTCTCCATGAGAATAGAAGAAAACTTCTGAAATCTGAGTCGCGATCTTTTCTCCATCTCTCCTTCTCAGATTGATCATTTCATAAATCCTTTTATAGATGTCGAAGTCCATAGTTAATGCATCTATGATCAAGATTTGAGGGCCTAATTGTAATCAAGCTGAGAGACTTTTAAGTAGGAACATTTGGATGTAAAGAAGTGATAAGTGTCTTTTGAAATAAGTGCAATCTTGATGATCAGAGTTTTGCTCAGATCTCCCTCCACGTTGTAACGTTTTGAGCAAATAAGAATCCATTCTTTAAGTTGAAAGGTAAGCTACTTGTGGCTAAAAGCATTTGAATAAATGGGGTCTACTTTGGGAGAACCATGCAATAGAAGTTGCAGGTATCAAAGTCGACTACACAGAAGAAGAGTTTCAGACATAGGTACACTGTTTGAAGGGAATTGTAAGAGTACTAATCCGTTTGAAGAGATTTAACTTGAAGAAGTTGTGCAAACTTTAGGATTTATCTTATGTAAAGTTTCTTTGAAAACTTTACACATTTGATCAATCAATGAGTGAATTAGGTGCAGCACACTTTTCTATGTAATGAGTTTCTTCATAGTTGACTCAAGTCTTGATAGTTTGGCAATAGATTTCAGAAATTGGTTGTGCTTCTGAGTTGTGCTTGATATAGAGGTGCTCTAACATCAAGGATAACTTGTTCTCTTGGAGATTAATCATCTCCATCAGTGGTATCAGAGCAGGAATCATCAGATTTGAAGAAAAGGAGGACCTCGACTATTGCAGATATACAAAAATCAATCATTGAAGATTGAAAAGGTGGAAGTTTGAAGTGAAAGCTAGAGAAGGAGGCCTGAAAGCTATCAAGAGGATCAAAGGAACTATATTCGAATTAAAGGTACACTCATTATTCACAAAGCTTGAAGAGTTTAGTGCAGAGGTGAAGAAAGGAAGGGAGATTCTCTTTAGATTGGATAGAGAAAATTATCCTGCTTGGTCAATGAGGATGGAAGCTCATCTTGTGAGCAAAGATATGATAGGATACATCACAAGTGAAGAAGAAAAACCAGAATTTAGGGATCTTAGTTTTCCAACTAGGGAAGAGCTCTCAAATTTGAAGAAATGGATGAAGAAGGATGCTCAAGCAAGGAGCATTATCGACATGGGAGTCAATGATTACTTGCTACCACACATTAGAGGACTTGAAAGTGCAAGTGACATATGGAATGCTTTGTAGGAGCATTTCCCAAACACTACAAAGTCAGGAAGGCATTTTTATGGGCAGAGTTCACCACACTCAAGAAGAAGGCTTCTCAATCTATTTCTGATTATGTAGCAAGGATGAAGGATATTGCAGATGCATTAGGATTAATTGATGAAGACATTGAAGAGGACAAATATGTAAGACAAATTCCCATAGGCTTGAGAGAAGATTATAAGTGGAAGCCATTCCTTCTATCAATTGAATTATCACTAGATCATTTCACTCATGATTTGAATCAATTGCTAGGACATATGCTAACCTTTGAGCAGGATGTCATAGGCGATCTTGATAAAAGTATAGTTCAAGCAATGTATTCAAAGGATAAGAAGAAGATAAACAAAGGCAAGCAAAAACTGAATGAAGATGAAGGCACTATGAGTCAAGCTATCATCCTAAGAGGAAGAGGAGGTAGCAAAGGAAGAGGAAGAGGCATAAGAAATAACAATGGTGTCAAAGCTTGCTAGATCAATGGTAAGACTAATCATTTAGCTCATGAATGTTGGTATAATAATCAAAATGGTGGAGGATATAATTAGAACTCTAATTCAAGAGGCAGAGATGGTAGAAATCAGAGAAGCAATTTCAGAGGCAGAGGTACTAGAGGTTTCTTTGGAGGAAATACAGGAAGAGGCGTTCAAAGTCAATACTACAATAATACCTACTACAATTATGATTCACATCAGAAGGAGGATTCAACCTTAATTATGAATGCACCAAAGACGATCAAAGAGTTTTCTACACTGACTCACGGTGTAGCAATCACGTGAGTGGCAAAATAGATTTGATGATTGATTTGGAGAATAAGATGAGTTTTCATATAGTCCAAGGAGGTGATAATACAAAGCACAATGTGAAGTCCATTGGATCAATAAAAGCCAAGGATGGAAGCACTCTTATGAGCAAGGTTTTGTGTGTCCCTAGAATTCCAAATAATTTGATAAGTGTAGGACAAATTGTAGAGAAAGCATATGAAGTAAGGTTCACTAATGATGGAGTTTATGTTGAAGACCCTTGCCATGGATATAAAAAGATTACTTTAGGGAAGAAAGAATGACGGCTCGTCACATTGAAGATTCAAGGTAGTTTTGGTCATGCTTTGTTCACTTATGGAGAACATAAGATCTCTAAGTTAGATCTTTGGCACAAAAAGGCTTGGACATTTCAATGAAAAAGGTATTAAGGATATGATTAACAATGGTTCAATGCCTGGATTGCCTAATATGGTAGGTCAACATATGACATACAAGTTTGAAGCATGTCAATTGGGTAAAGCTCAAAAGAATACTTATGGTAAGAAAAGTTTTATGTAGTTAGAGAAGCTTGAATTGGTGCATACATATGTGTGGGGTCCATCAAACGAATCTAGCATTAATGGTTTGAGATATTATGTGATTAATGTTGATGATGCTACTAGGTGGATCACTATATATATGATCAAAGATAAATCAAAGGTGTTCAATACATTTAAACATTATCATCTATATGCAGGAAGAATCATAGGCCAAAAATTGAAGAGACTCAGAGGTCAGATGGAGGGGGAGAGTATTTCTCTAATGAGTTCAATGATTGCTTATGGAATGACGGTATAAAAAGGGAAGTTACTTGCAGGTACTCTTATCAACAAAATGGTGTAGCAAAAAGGAGAAATAGAACTCTTGTTGAGTTTGCAAGGTCAATGATGAAGGAGAAAAATTGCCCTAATTATTTGTGGGTTGAGGCTAGGAATACCGCTACGTTCACATTTGAATTGCTCATGTCTGTACTATAAAATAAATGGCCACTAAATTGGTCTATTCTCGACATTTTGGGATCTTGGTGGCCAAAAATCATGGCCTCTTTTATACTCCTAGAAATTTGGGCACAAAGATCTCCCCTGATCCTGAAACTATGGTGAACCTACATATTGTGATTGTTCGGATACCCTAGCATCTTGACTTTCTGTCCATTGTCCAGATTGGACTATAGGTTTGTAACCTACAAAATTTCCCTTCCATAAAGGGGTTTCCACTTATTCCAATGCCACCAGTGTATTTTAAATATTAAATCTGCCTTCCTCCAAACTGTGAATATTTTTGTTAAAGATGGGACAATATACCTGGTTAAGCACACAATTGAGAATAATACGACCCGTGTTCCTATGTTGTTAGCAATATAAAGGTCGGATGAACATTTTTCTCTATAACTAGACTAGTCTTCTTAGAACCCAAATTAGCTAACTAGATTTTTTGGTCCACATATTTTGCAAGCTCAATTATTTGATATAACATTTTGGCTCGTTCAATTGTGTACATATAAATCTTTCCCTTTATGGCTAGTTGCAATCCATCCATGAGGAATTTTCGCATCTTCGGAGAGACATCCATCGTTTGAGAACTATCTCATTATGGATCAAAAATCCCATGCATATTGTTCCACTATACCTTTCTGCATCATATACTATAAAGTTGCATACAGCTCCAATGCACTTTTGGCAGTCTAGAATCTTTCCATAAATGCCTCTTTTAACTTGTCATACATTGAAAAATGGTACGGCGAATGCTCAATGAGCCATTTAATCGCATCTATAGCAAGAGTGGCTTGGAATACCTGTAATTTATTGTTGTCATCTTGTAATCATCTATGGTTGCAAACATACTGATTCTCAAAGGTCTGCACATGCACATGAGGATCCTCATCTAGCCATTCATAGAAATGAGTGTAGTTTAATCTCGGTAGTGGATTTCCCTGCACCATTGTTTCTTCAAGCTCTTCTAAGATTTTGGGTCAAATGAAAGGAGCTAGGGCTAAAGCAAACTTTGGTTGAGGTTAACTACCATTGCGTTGGCCTAAGTCTGTACGGCACTCTTCTTCCTATTGGTCGGCTCTTATGAATTCCCCTTGCCATAAAGCTTTAGCTAAGTGACCGTTCCTCCACCCAAAGATCAAATCCTTCAAGATAGTCTCAAGTAGAACTCCATTATGCACCCATTGCAACAATTCCTTTGGGATGTTTCCTACTTCTGCAATTGAAATATCTTTGATATGTAATGTTGCTAAAGTTTTCTTAATAAAATCATCAAAGTACTCGTGACATTGATCGCTCCTTAGGTACTCTTTGCCACTCCACAATGACATCAATTCAAATGGAATTGCATCTTAAATACAATCCCATCCCATCATGGTCACCAAATGTTTGATGGCTAAAATGTCCTCAACAAACGTAACAACAGGCTATCCAAAGGAAGGGTATGGGAACGGGGATTATGAATACACTACCATAATCACAACATGCATTTATGTTCCTGAACTCAACTTCATACACTAAGAAATTTTGGATTTTTGATCTTATAGAGAGAATCAGACATTGTAGAATGGGTATATGTTCTTTAATTAGACTCATCTGCTAGATACACAACAATAATTAATACATACAAAATCTACAGGCTTCACTTCTTACACGACATTACAACACTAGGCTTTGTGAGTTTCATAATACAAAGTTATGCTTCTCAGATTCTTTGTAATACACCGTTTTGCATAGATAGAATTTTCCAAATATTGCACCGATCCCCTTTCTTTCCTCTCTACACTTCTTCACACCGTTCCACACATAGGAAAATAAAGACAACTAATTTTCATACTTTTGAAAACTCTTGAAATCTCCTTAGAAAAAATGACTCCCTTTCCTTTTACAAAGTGAATTACAAAGATTGTGATCCTGAATTTTGTCTAGTAAGAGAATTTTACATAGTATACAAGTAATTGAGTAAGATCACAGGTCAAGTAACCCCCATCAGGTGACAATACTATCAAAAGCTATCTTGTGGTATAACTTTAGTCAAAGCATATTAAACGTCTCAAGAATAATGCATTCAGTGGATAAGGAGTCTCTAATGAAGTGATACCACACCTCAATGTGTTTTTTCTTTGCATAATAGACCAGATTTTCAACCAATCCAATGGTGCTCTGACTATGACTAAGCAATCGAGGTACATGTTGAGGTAGACATATATAACAAGCAAGAATGGAAATCCATAATGCTTTCTTACATGCCTCACTTGTTGCAACATACTCTACTACTCTAGTGGAAAGAGTTGTACATTCTTGAAGAGGAGATCTCCAAGAGATAGCACCTCCATCAAAATGCAAAATATACCCTGATGTAGACTTACGATTGTCTACACAACAAGCATAATCAGAGTCTATGTAGCCAATAATGGATGCTTTCCCTCTACCCAAGTGATAATGTACTTCAATATTTTTAGTCCTCGCATGGAAAATTGTATTGGCAGCCAAGTGAATGGAGCTCATATTGTCACCAAAGATACTTGGAGTTCCAAACTCCAATCCAAGATCTATAAATAGTGTCCTCAATCACATTGCTTCTTGAGTAGTTTTGACAAGACCTCTGTATTCAGATTTAGTGGAAGAGAGTGCAAATGTGGGTTGCTACTTGGATGAACATAAGACAATTTGTGAACCTACAAAGGTAAGATATATTGAGGTGCTCCTTCTATCTTCCTTGGAGCTGGCCCAATCTGCATGAGAGAACAATTTCAAACTTAAATCTGATATATAAGGGTAGATATAACCCTTCATCTATGGTCCTTTTCAGATATCTGAGTATCCTCTTGGCACCTTTCATGTGAGATTTCCTGGATGTGTCCATAAATTGACTTAGCACACTCACACTATAATGTATTTTGATCCTTGTCAATGTGGCATAGTTCAAACTACCCACAAGGATTTGATAATCTATCACATCTTCTATGAGTTCACCTTCATGTCAGCTCAATTTATGATTAACCTCCATTAAAATATCTACAATCTTGCAATCTTTCATTTTGAACTTTGTCAGCAAGTCTTTAATGTACTTTCTTTGCGTAAGATATAGACCATGATCATTATAAACCACTTCCAATACTAGGAAGTATGTGAGTGACCCTAAGTCACTTATCTTAAACTCTTCTTTCATCTGCTCTTTGAATTTTGTTGATTCCATCTGCATCATTTCCTATTAGTATAATATCCTCCACATACACACACAAATAAATGACTTCAGAATTACTCCTTTCTATGAATAGTGATGGATCTCCCTTTCTAGGTTGAAATCCTTTGTCTTTCAAGAATGAGACAAGCCTGTGATTCCAAGCCCTTGGGGCTTGTTTGAGTCCATATAAAGCATTATTAAGTTTACACACATAATCGGGATATATGTGATTCTCAAAACCAAGTGGTTGTGCCATGTGTACCTCTTCTGTTATCCATCCATTAAGAAATGCCTTTTTTCCATCCAATTGAAGTTCTTCCAATTCTTGGAAGAGGCAACAATAAGTAAAACCCTAATTGTAGGCATCTTTTCCATAGGAGAGAAGGTCTCCTCATAATCAATTCCGTGATTTTGTGCAAAGCCTTTTGCCACAAGCCTTGCATTATACCTATTAGTGGATCCATGAGAGCTCTTCTTCAATTTGTAGATCCATCGTGAACCTATCGCTTTCATTGATGGAGAATTGGGAACCAACTCCCAAGTGTTATTCTCCTCAAGCGCTTCAATTTTGTCTTCCATTGCATGCCTCCATTTTGATTTCTTCTTTGCTTCCTCAAATGTTGAGTGTTCCTCTTGATTTATGTCATGTGCTAGAGAGATTGAATGTTTAGTGACTAGAGAAATATCAAACTCATACCTTTCTGGTTTTCTTTTCTCCCTCATGGACCTTTCTAGGCCATGGTGTGATGATTCTACCTCTTGTCCAAGTTCTTGCATTTTTGCTTTACCTTTAGAATTCCACATTTTGAGTTTTTCATACAGAGTTTCTTCATCATCTTTTGAGGTATCGTGCTGAGCAATGTTCCTAGCGTGTTGTAATTCAAATGTGAACAATCTACATGTCTTTTCACCCTTTCCAATTCTCCTGAATCCTTGACTTAAAACTTCAACAAATGCTCCTGCTTTTGTGAACCTAACCTATAGGCTTTTTTCCACAATCTGTCCTACATTTATCAAATTCTTTGTGATGCTAGGGACATAGAGTACCTTGCTAAGTAGGTTGATATTTCCATCAGATGCTTTCACATTTCCTATCTTTTCCACCAAATTCCTTATATCATCATCTCTGTGTACTTCATGCTTGTTCCTTGGATCTTCTAAATCTGATAGGAGGGCCACATTTCCTACCACATGATTGGAACAACTTGAATCTATGTACAAAACATGCTCATCAGATTTACTTTGTGACATGGCCATATTCATGATTAGCAATGAGTCCTCTTGATTTGAGTCTTTTGTGTAGTTATGGAAGTCTATTCTTCCCCTATTTCCTCCTTGATAGTTTGAATGGGTCATGCTCATCAGATTTACTTTGTGACATGGCCATATTCATGATTAGAAATGAGTCCTCTTGATTTGATAGTCTTTTGTGTAGTTATTGAAGTCTATTCTTCCCCTATTTCCTCCATCCTTGGGGCACTATGTGCTCAATCTTTCTTGCTCTTCTTATGTTGGTGGACCTTTGTCCTTGAAACTTGGCATAACTTCATCTCTAACCATATAACCATATAAATTCCTACCTTGAAGGTAAGCTTTTTTCCTTAATGACTAGGCTGAGTAGTTACCTCTATCAAATTCTCAATTGATGAAGGAAACCCATCTACTATGTTGTCCAACCTTGCTCTGATACCACTATGAAGACATGGATTTGAACTTGGAGAAGATGAAGTGGTGCTGCAAAAACATTGCACTACACCAGCCAAATAAACTCTAGAGATATGTAGTGGGCCCTTTTAGCTTGCAAAAGGATGTATTAGACACCCTATGTACCTTGGAAGATCACTCTCAAAAAGAGAAATCAAAATAGATAGGTAGAAGTTGAACCAAGGGTAAAAAACTTGCTATTTTGGTTCATACACATGTTCAATGTTTTGAACAATTCTCTGGCCACATCAGCATTCAACTAAATTCCTTTTGGGAAACTCTTATTAACTTAGTAGTCTAACAATCATGAGTGATCTCAATGAAAATGATGGACTACATGAAGAGAAAAGAGCCTAGCAAGTCACAACATCCTCCCGATTTTCATGGCTATAGCAGTCCTCAGACTAATCAGCAAAGAGCTATTAATATCTCGAGATTCCAAGACGAAATGATCATGAAATTTTGTAGGCATATAATAGACAATATTGGAAATCTAACATGATTTCAATCATGGCAAATGACCAACTACACATTGAGAAAAAGCTCTGAGAAAATCAGTATCCTGGTAGAGTACTAACAGAGAGGTAGAGTATGGTGAGACATAGGCGACTTTGAATGAACATATCTCAGAACTGTGACATCCAAATGTAATGAAACTTTGTGAGTATCTAGCAGACTTAGAGAGCTAAATTTAACAAGTTGAATCACTAAAACTGATGAATCATTCTGAGATAAATTGTCTTTGCAAATGCATAGAAAAAACTAAGAGATATGACAACGAACAACACTCTCATACAAGCATGAATATATGGACACAAATGATCATGAAAATGAATGTATGTTGATTGTAAAGTACAATGGACGTACTGATACATATGGTTTCCTTGAAACCACACTTTGATATGGCATGATGCCCTACTCATGGAGGTGTAAAAACTCTGACAAGAAGGTCATGTATATATAGTGATATTTGGAGCCTTATTTTGAATTTGAATCTCTCCTAAAATCACTTTCCAATCTTTTAGTGATTGATTCTCCTACTCACTCAATCACAACTTCGTGTTTTTTGTCTCCTTCCTACTCATCTAGTGGACTCAAGCACTTTAGATGCTTTCACTTTTACATCAAGTAGAACCTCAAAAATTACAAGAGTGAGTTCACAAGTGAACTCTATAAGGGATTGACATTTCCTTTAAATTTATATGTCTTTGGATGACTCAAGCCACTACTTAGACTTGCCATGGAGTTGTTCTAAAAATTACTAATAGCTATGCAAAACTTATCCCATCTATTGGCAAGGTGCATAACAACAAGAATGCTTTCATTGCATTATCCACTTCCTTGGCCTTGAGCAGCATGCCCATATGTTTTTGTTATTTTTGAGCCACGAATAGGTTGTTCACTCTAAGCTAGTATTCTTGTATAAGGAGACTTCCTTGTGTTCAAAGGTTGCACGGTCCTTACGTCATAAGCCATTTTCCTATAGCATTGGTCCACATTATGATTTGGCTTGTTATAAAAGGTGCAAAATCTTCTAGCTGGAGGTCTATTAGAGACCAATCTTGAGACCATGGGGCATTCTATAGCTATGTGGACATAGCCATGAAATTCCCCACACCATATGTTAGATCTAAACACACCTTGGTTGTGATATGGGATTACCTCATGCTTTACATTGTATGTCCCTTGAGTGAGAATCGTGGCTTTGACTACTTATGTCATGAGCTCCAGTAACCATTCCTTTTTCAATGTAGGTTTAATTTCTTGGTGTACTTGTGGCATGAAAAAAGCCATGGTTGTGAAGGTCTAGCTCTCATAGGCTGTCTCCTTCTCTCTTGGATTAGTTATGCTTCTTCCCACACCCTAGCTTCCTCTTTTGCAACCATTAGATCCCCTGGCCACCTAAGCCTTATATGTTGTTGTACTATGTGTTCTCTGAATCCTCTGATAAACCTTCTTTTCAAGGTCTTGTCATTCGGTGCATTTGTGCCCATTTTCTTGAGGAGTGTTTCCATATGTTGTACGTAATGATCAATTCTTTCATTTACTCCCTATTGCAGATAATCCATCTTCTAGATTAGTCGGTCTTGAAATCCTTGCCGTAGGAGTTTTGCAAAAAAGGCATTCTTTAGCACTTGATACATCCCCCTCTCCTAAGGTGTCATATTTCCATACTAGTTGACTGCCTCATCTCAGAGGGTTACGAAAAAATTCTTAATCTTTCTCCTTGGTCGATGACTTCATTTATGTTGCATGTTACTTCAAAAAGCTAGATAAATTTATCTAGGTCCTCATCTTGGAGGATATGAATCTTGAAAGGTCTCCTAGATGCATGGGAATTCAATAAACCATCCCAAAAAAGGGTGTTTCACATCCTTCCCAAAAGTTTAAGGACCTTGGTTTTAGAACTCCCTCAATTCTCCTACCTTGAGAGGCTAACCTTCCAATATAATATACTTTTTCTACCAATGTTTTCCAGCTACTCAAGAATTCTTTGTATGATTCTTGCCTAACTGCCCACTCTTCCCTATGTGTTCAAGAAATTGCCTCGCTCATGTACTCGTCACTAGGTCTCAGAGTTAGGCCAACATTGTGGTTGAGATTCGAGTCTTGAGAAGAGTTGATGAGCAACAGATGTCTTGAATAAATGTCATGAACTTGACCATATTTTAGATGACTATGGGTTTAGTGCATTTGTTATTTATCCTGTTTTATTTACTTCTTGGTGGTCGAATAATGTGATATCGAATGATTTTCTCAATTCCATATGTATACATGTATGTATGCATGCCAAGTCATATATATATATATATATATATATATATATATATATATATATATATATATATATATATATATATATATATATATATATATATATATGGACATGTCCATACAAGTAAGAGTATGGTTTTAGTGCTCAGGTAATGTGCACATGTTTGCAAGGGGGTATTCAAAAGCACGGGGCTATATTCCAGCGCTTAAAGCACGCGTGTAAGTATATACAAAAATGCGAGTGATGCATATATGTGTGTGACCGAAAGCTCCAAGTATTTATTAGATGAGGGCTTGATGGTATATGTGACTATAATACATGTGAGCGTTTTGATAAGTAATAAAATATATGAAGATCAGCGAATGCATGAATAGGAAGAATGTATACGTCGATTTCATGTAGTGTATGTTTGGGAAATTTTGAACCTATAAAGAAAATAGACTACGTGGAACTACGAAAAAATAAAGAAAACAAAGATTCACAGTGAAAGACAAGGGATGACGTGGAAGATGGGGATCAAGGATGTTGTTTCCAAGAGGAGGCAAAGGGGTAAAAGGGGGTAGAGGTCGGAAGGCGAGCTCTCTCTCAATTTCAAAAGTTGTTTTTTTATAGAGATGAGTCGACTGCACTCGGAGCAATGGGGTTAAGTTGTGAGGAGGCTGAAGTATGAAAGGTTGTCGCTGCATCAGAGGAAAGGAGAATGGGAGCAGCCATTACATATTTTGGATGCAGACATTAAAAGATCAGCACTGACCCATGACTCGAGGACATACAAAGTTTAATTCATGATCGGATGGTGAAGTTTTCACCGAGAGTAGATGTGTGAAGAAACTACGATTGCTAGAAAATTCGAAATTTTGTTAGCTTGAATGTACATTCTTGGAGCAGCTGTGCACTAAATTTCAAAACCTGAAGCTGAAATAGTCAAGACTGAAAGTAGGTCGAGGATGCAGAGGTCAGTGATGAAAGAGCGAACACATCTTTGTTGGCAAAACAATCACGAATTGGACATATATTTGAAGGTCAAATCTTTAGAAGAAAACCACATGCCCATGTGAAGGGACAAATTCACAAGTGTATCATATTTGTAAATTAGTTCACTTTAGTTCTAGAAGTTTTCAAAAATCACAAGACTGGGAAAAACTATATAAGTTAGTTTGTATGAACTGATGCGAAGTGGAACAGAGAATGTTAGTAGGAGTTCATTTTGTATGAATGAGTATAGGCGCGCTTCTCTGAGTAAAAAAGCACCTCTAAAACTTCTGAGTTTTTCATAGCTATGAGAAGAACTAAGTAACGTTCTGTGTATGAGACTCTCTCCATCATCTCCATGCTTGCCTACTGTGTGATAAGTTCAAAAGTTCAAGTTTTCCAAGCAACTCGATGCTTGGCATTGAGTTTGTGTTGATAAATCATTGTTTTATTCTCTGAGTGTTATGTACTTCTAGAACTTCTTAAAAACATGAGGTTTGTTGAGAAACTCGATGCTTGGCATCGAGTTTCAGCATAAAGTCGATGTCTCGCATCGACTTTCCACATAAAAGTGGTCTTGATCATATCTATGTTAAATGCGCCTATTTTAGGAATAGCAAAGTGGATGAAAAAGCACAAAGTCGATGCTTGGCATCGACTTTTGGTTGCAAGTTGATGCTATGCATCAAATTTTCATTTTTAGACGCTCATTTTTACTAAAGGAGGTAGAATTTCTAGTTTTGGCAAGTCATACAGGGTGATCTTGTGAAGGTCAGTACTTGAGTTCTAGAGATCCCTTTCTTACAAATAATAGCTTGCTGGAAAGTATTGCTCTTACACTTTCATCCACCAAAATATCTCAAAGAAATTATTTGTGCTAAGAGAAGTTAGCAAAATACTTAAGGTATGTCATTTTAGTGACTAGAAATTTATGTAGAAGCAAAGTTTTCAGTTTAAGCAATCTTTTCTCAAAGTTTGGAGAAGCATTGAGTTAACGGTGACCATAGAGAAGTTCTACTGTCACATTAGTTCATTTCTTGTGATGTTTCACGCATCAACAAGTGGTATGAGAATAGAAAGGTTCTTGAGAGCAAAAGGCATCAAAGGTACGAGAAGTTTTTGAGAAACTTTTCATTAAATTTTGAAAGCAGAAGCATTGGAAGACTCAAGGCATCATAAGGTTACTTCAAAAGCAAGTTCATACACAAAGAACTTCAAAAGGTATTATCCTTTATCCTTTAAACTCACACGTTGCAGCAGAAGCAAAAGATTATGGCAGATCATATCTCCATTGACAAACTGGACAGAGATAATTACCCTGCATGGGTAATGAGAATGGAAGCCTTACTTATGAGTAAGGATCTCATGGTATATATAACAGGTGAAGAAGAGAAGCCAGTATTTGAAGATGAAAGCCGACCAAAGAAAGAAGAACTTGATGCTTTAAAGTATTGGCAGAAGTGTTGGAGATAGATGTCTCTGGAAGCATGCGAACAGGAAAAGGAAGGAGAAGAGGCTTGGAGCATAGCACACAATACTGAATGTATTACTAGAGAATGTACAAATATAATTAGCCCATTAGGGCAATAGGCGTATATACAAGCTGGGGGAAAAAAACCTCTTGAAGAGGGGAAAAAGTGCCCCGACGGCCCTAGGGTGTTCACACACACCACTACTTAAATATATCAACAAATCCCCCCTGGGAATGATGCAGTGAACAAGGAGCTAGCACTCATGTATAAGGAAGTGCCAAGCTATGTGTAAATCACTCCACAAAAGCAAGTAAGCCCAAAGCTTTGTGGAAAGCTTCAAACGTCTCCCTAGGCAGAGCTTTTGTAAAAAGGTCTGCAATGTTCTCCTGCATGGGCACATATGCCAAGCTGATCTCCCCATCAGAGAACCTCTCCCTGACATAGTGATAATGCACCTCAATGTGCTTAGTGGGAGCATGGAACACAGGGTTCCTCGCAACTGCCAATGCGCTCTGACTGTTAGTGAAGATGGTGGTGGCAGAACATTGACCAACACCCAAATCAGCCATAAGGCGTCTCAGCCACACACACTCAACAGTGGCTGTGAAAGCTGCCTTATACTCGACCTCACAACTAGAAGTGGGCACAGTAGGCTGCTTCTTGCTCAACAAAGATATACATGAGCTACCAAGCATGAAGCAAAAGCCACTAGTGGACACACGAGTGTCATAGCAATCAGCCAAATCAGAGTTAGAAAAAGCATGCAAATGTGGCGGTAGTGATCCCCCCTTGGGATAAAACAACCCAAGTAGTCGAGTACCACTCAAGTAGCGAAAGATGCGCTTAACCGCCTACCAATGCTTGACTCCTGGGCAATGCATAAATTTTCTCATCCGTGAGACTACTGAATATCTGGCCGAGTAATGCATTAGTAAATCAAGCATCCAACTTTCTGCTCATAGAGAACAACATCAAATGCATCTCTAGCATCATGAATACTCAATCGTAAACCTGTCTCCATAGGACTGGCAATAGGCTTACAATCTTCAAGGCCAAAACACTGCAATAATGTGTCAATATATTTCGTTTGACACAAAGCCATTGCACCATCAACTTGCATAAATTGAATGCCCAAATAGTGATGCAAATGCCCTAAATCAGACATCTCAAATGAGGCATGCAAATCAGCCTTAAAATCAGCAATATGCCTCTCATGAGGACTGTGAGCAGCATGTCATCAACATAAACCACAATGATTAGAAGTAGATCATAAGCACGCTTAACATATAAGGTGCTTTCAGTTGGACTATTCTCAAAACCATGTGCAATCAGATAGGCATGTATCTTCTCATACCAAACACGTGGTGCTTGCTTTAAACCATATAATGCCTTCTTTAACCTGCACACCTGGTTCTCATGCCCTTTCTACACAAAGCCACGTGGCTGAAAAACATACACTTCTTCATGCAAGTCACCATGCAAATATGTAGTTTTAATGTCCAACTGATGTACATTCCAACCATGATGAGCTGCAAGTGCACAGATGCTTCGAACAATAGTCATACGGCATGTAGGTGCAAAGGTCGCATCAAAATCAATGCCTCTTTCCTATGCATAACCCTTTGCAACAAGCCTAGCCTTATACCTGTCAATTGTACCATCCGGTTTACACTTTAGCTTGTATACCCACTTAGTGCCAATGGCCTTCTTGCTAGGAGGCAAGTCACATAAAGACCAAGTACCATTCTTCATTATAGCATCATATTCAGATTGCATAGTAGCCATCCAATTTTCTGAATTTTGTGCTTCATCAAACAAAACAGGCTCATTCTCATCACAAAGACTAGATGCATCCATAGCATAGCAATCTGATGCAAACGAGACACAATGAGAGTCTAAACGAGTACGATATGACAAAGATGCATCTAATTTGCTATCACGCAAAGTGTGCACCAGCCATTTTGGCATAGTTTTTGCCTCATCAATGTCAACTCTCTCATCAACAAGTGCATCATGCAAATCTGCATCAGAAATGGGATTATCCGCATCATCACATGAAACCTGCAAAGGTTGAGAATTTTTCTCATTAGGACCAGCATTAGACTGTCCACCTGTAAAAAGAGGCAGCAAAGTATCATACATGTCTTCGGAGCTAACAAATGTCTCCTTAGTACATGAAAGCAATGGCTGAATAGCATCTTCCACAAAAAAAAACATCACGGCTAAACATAATGCACTTTCTTCTTTGCCTCTTTAGCAACGAGTTTTGGACAGTTCTTTATGATCTGATCATTCCCTTTACAGTATTTGCAAAAAAATTTCTACTTTTCTAATTTTTTTCTCATGTTTATCTTGGTTCTTTGAATGTGCAGCATTTGCAGATTTCTGCTTACTAGTAGAAGAGCTCCATTTTTCTTTGCCCTTTTGACTAGCCAAGAAATCTTGACATGCAACACGCATAATGGACCTATTCTGCCTGGACTGATCCTCCTGCAACATAGCAGAGACTAACTCCTCAAATGACAAGGAATTTGGATTGCCCTTCATCATCAATCGAAGAGTAGAAGCAAAACTCTGATACGAATCAGGAAGACCATTCAGAACGGTCTAAACAAGTGAGCTATCTGGTATAACCTCATTAGCAGAAATCGATTGCTCCTTCAAGTCTTTGATCTTTGTTAGGAAGTTGTCCATAGAGTCACCTTCATTCATGTGCTCATTCTCCAACTGTTTTCGGAGGTAAGCAACATAAGCCTCATTCCTAGCTTGGCACAATGTGGTAAGTTTATCCCAAGCATCCTTAGCTATTCTACAAGAGCGAATATTAGGAATAATGGCATGTTTGATAGACAAAGCTATCAATGCATGTGCCTGGGCATCTCTACCATCCCAAGGAATCTGCTCTGCAATAGGTGCAGCAAAAACCACAACATGAACAAGAATATGCAGAATATCATTATCTTCGACACCTTCTACCTTAGCTTCTGTACTTGTAGTTGTAACAGTTGCAGGTGTGATAGGATGTTTTTCAACACCCTGCACAATGTTCCATAGTCCTTTTGCAACCAATACATGTCGCATCATATAAGCCCATAACAGGTAGTTGGTACCATCCAACTTATCCTCAACAGCCAACATATGGAATACATCACTCCTTTCAGCCATGGTCGGTGACTAAAATACCTTGATGCAAAAAAATGATTGTATCTTAAAAAGTTGAACATAACTGCCTAGACAAATTTCGCTAGACCTGTAGTAGACTTCCAGATGCTTATGTTGGTGAATAGAAACTCGTATATACCTTTGGCACAAAATGACGAAATAGCCTGCACAAGTGCTGCGATAGTGCATTCGGAGGCCAAAATGAGCTCAGATCGCGATTTCGGCACCACATAGTGAAGCTGTTTTTATCTCAAAAACACACTAAGTATGCTCACCAAAATTCGTGCGATTCTGAGATTGCAACCGGCGGAGTGTCAATGATGCCCTAAATGAAGCATCGACCTGCTCTGATACCAATTGTTGGAGATAGATGTCTACGGAAGCACGCAAACAGCACAAGGAAGGAGAAGAAGCTTGGAGCACAACACAGTGTACTGAATGTAATACTAGAGAATGTACAAAGATAAGTAGCCCGTTAGGGCAATAGGCATATATACAAGCCGGGGGAAAAAAACCTCCTAAAAAGGGAAAAAAGTACGCTGGTGGTCCTAGTGTGTTCACACACATCACTACCAAAATATATCAATAGAAGTTTTGAACTGCTTATATGTAGCTCCTAAACCACAAAAGCATATTTCCACCTTATCATCATCATCTACATTCACGCCAATAGATGCTAGTGACTCACATATGGTTTTGATTTTTAGGTGTAGTCACTTAAGACATGCTATTTTTCTCCAAGGTATGTAGCTCATTCTTGAGTTTCAATTTCCATGCCTTTGCATTGGTCTCATACAGTGTGACAAAACTATTCCAAGCCTCTTTCGGAGTCTTGGCATCCTATAAGTCCAATCATGTTATCTTGTATGCTAACAGATAGACAATACATTACCTTCCGTGCTCCTTGATTGCATTCTTCATATGCTCTTAACTAGTCTCTAGTCAAATTCCTCTCCGATAACTACGAAGCGTTTTCATTATCTCCTTTGATGTACTTCCAACAACCTTTTCCCATCAGGAAATTTCTCATCCTGAATCTCCAAGCATGGAAGTTATTCTTGTCCAGCTTATCACTCATAAACTAACCCATTCCATCTGTGTTTTCCATTTCTGCAGCTATTCACAACACTGCAAAACACTACAAGCATCACTTCTCCTTCAACACTATCGCACTATGATGTGAGAGTTTGATCTAAGAAAATCACAGTTTTCGTGTATCAATAGTACACAGAATCGCTTCAAGTTCTGGACCTAGAACATATCAATGTTGCTAAATACAATGCAAGTTATAGTTTTGCAAATTGACCTCATTTTACTATGGGCCCCACATTGGATGCTCAAAACGGAGGTCGATATGGCTTCTACCTTCACGTCGATTTTCCTAAAAATCTCAGGTCGTTTATGAATCGTTCTTTCTCCATGCCTTCTTGCATACTCTTCACCATAGGCCTTCTCCACGAGCTCTGTGTAGCCACACTACCTCCAATACCATGTCAGGAGGAGGAAGATAAGGAAGAAAGCTCACACACACTCTCACAATCAAAGAGAAGCACACACACAAATTTAGGTAAGGAATTAGGATCTTCTTCTTCTTCTTCTATTACATAAAAGGAATGTACAAGAATGACCTAAAAACAAGAATACAACAAGTGCAATATATAAAGAATAGTACATAAGGAAAAACCTAATGTTCGTGCATGAGTGAGCTGGCAAGAAACAAATGTGCCATCACTCTCGATGGATAAATCTAGTACAGCTCAATGAATAATCCCTCACATATATCAGCGTGACTACTATACATGTACGAGAAATGAAAACGTGATAGGTGTCATCCTGGATCATCACATATTAGCTTGATACCTCAACACACTATTGCTAATAGCTATGCGAAACGTATCCCATGACGATGGAAAGATACATAGCAACAATATTGATTTCATTTCATTATCCATATCCATTTTTTGAGTCTCCAAAATACACTGAGTATGCTCAACAAAATTCATGCGATTCTAAGACTGCAACTGGAGGAGTGTCGATGACGCCCTAGATGAAGCAGGGACAAATTATTGGAGATAGATGTCTGTAGAAGCATGCAAAGAGCACAAGGAAGGAGAAGAAGGTGGGAGCACAACACACAGTATTGAATGTATTACTAGAGAATGTACAAAGATAAGTAGCCCATTAGGGCAATAGGCGTATATATAGGCCAAGGGAAAAAAACCTCCTAAAAGGGAAAAAAGTTCCCCGGCGGTCCTAGTGTGTTCACACACATTACTACATATCAACAAGAAGAAGGATGCAAGTGCAAAAGCTTACATCTACAATACAATCTCAAATCATTTGCTACCACACATTAGAGGATTGGAATCAGCTAAAGATATATGGAATGCATTGGAGTATCATTTCCAAAGCACTATTAAAGCAAGGAAACCAAGCCTATGGTCAGAGTTTACAACATTCAAGAAGAAGCCAAGTCAAAGTATTAGTGATTATGTCACTAAGATGAAGGATCTAGCAGATAGTCTTAGATCCATAGATGAAGATATTGAAGATCACAGATTGATTGCTCGACTACTTGCAGGTTTGAGAGGAGGTGAAAGGTTGAAACCTTTTGTCTTGTCAACAGAACTTTATTTGAATCATTTTGTTCCACATTTGAATCAATTGCTTGGTTTGATGCTCACATTTGAGCAAGACTTGAAGGTAGATGGAGATAAAGGACAAAGTTATGCAATGTACATGAAGAACAAGAAGAAAGGAGATAAAGGTAAAGCAAAGGATGAAGAAGAGTCAAGTTCTCAAGTTTATTATGCAAGAGGTAAAGGCACATGCAGAGGAAGAGCAAGAGGTTTTGGAAGAGGAAGAAGTAATCAGAATAACAACAAGAAGGCTTGTTGGATCTGTGGATTGAGCAATCATTTGGCTCATGATTGCTGGAATAATTAGCAAGGATCAAATCAAAATCAGAATAACAATAGCAGAGGCAGAGGTGGAAATATCAAAGTAATTTTCAAAGAGGTAGACAAAATCAAAGAGGAGGCTATGGTAGTAGTGGAGGCAAAAGTTGGGGACACAATCAATCCTACAACACCACCTACTACAACTATGCAAATGACACACAAAATGAAAGTCATACATCATTGATGATGAACTCAATCAACACATCAAATAAAGAAGATCCAAAGGTATTTTACATTGATTCTGGATGTTTTAATCATTTGTTAGTACATATAGAATTGATGTCAGAATTGGAAAAAGGCATTTCTAGGCATACAGTTCAAACAGGTGATAATACAAGGCATAGTATACATTCAATTGGAAAAGTAAAATGCAAGAGTGGAGCAGATTTGCTAACCAATGTTTTGTATGTTCCTACAATACCTAAAAACTTGATTAATGTGGGATAGATAGTTGAAAAAGGTTTTCAAGTCAGGTTTATAAATGGAGTATTTGTTGAAGATCTAGAGAATGGACATAATCAGATTGTTTGTGGTAAAAAAGAAGGTAGACTCTTTACTTTAAGAGTGCAGGGAAACATTGGTCAAGCTTTGCTCACACACGGTGAAGGAGTGATTACAAGACTTGATCTCTGGCATAAGAGATTAGGTCATTTCAATGAAAGAGGAATTAAAGCTATGGTTTCTTATCAGTCTATTCTAGGATTATCAAATGTACAGAGTCAACATATGGTTTATAAATGTGAAGCATGTGAAATGTGTAAAGCACATAGGTTACCATTTCAGAAGAAAGGATTCAAATATGATGGAGTACTTGAGCTTATTCATAAAGATGTTTGGGGACCAACAAAAGAAGGATCTATCAGTGGCTCAAGGTATTATGTTCTTTTCATTGATGATGCTACAAGATGGATAAATTTGTATGTCTTGAAGGAAAGATCAGAAGTTTTTGGAGCCTTCCAGCATTTTCATGCATATGCAGAGAGAGTCACAGGTCAAAAGGTTAAGAGACCGAGGTCTGATCGAGGGGGAGAGTACTTCTCCGAAGAGTTCAATGATTATCTTTGGAATGTAGATATTAAGAGAGAAATAACTTGCAGGTATACACCACAACAAAATGGTGTAGCAGAGAGAAGAAATAGGACTTTGGTTCATTTTGCTAGAGCTATGCTCAAGGAGAAGAATTGTCCAAATTATCTTTAGGTAGCTCTAAATGGAATGACTCCCATGAAGCTTGGTGGGGTAAGAAACCAACACTAGATCATTGTGAAGTGTTTGGATCAATCGCATATGCTTATGTGCCATCACAACTTAGACATAAACTTGAACCAAAGGCAAAAAAATATGTGTTCATTGGTTATGATGAAAAGCATATGGGTTATAGGTTGTGGAATCCTCTAAGCAAACAATTTCTTGTTTCAAGAGATGTCACATTTGATGAACAAAAAATTTGGTATGCAAATCAAAGTCATACAGCTGAAGAATTTGAAGAAGAGGTAAGAAGATGTGAGAAAGGAAAATCAATTGTGTAGGTAAATGAAGATGAAGGCTATATGCAAGTACATCCAAATGTGGATTAACAAGAAGGAATGAAGAAGCTCCTATATTTGATGAAGAGGTGTATCCTGATACTTATGAAGAATGTGAGCCAAGAAGGTCAAGCAGGATAAGAAGACAACCAGAATTGTATTCTTATGATAATTCTTACATAACTCAGAAAAACTATGCATATATGGTCAAAGATGATGAAGAACCTTTGAACTATGATGAAGCAAAAGGTAAGAAACACTGGGAAGAAGCAATGAAGGAAGAATTCAATGCACTAGAGGAGAACAAGACATGGGAACTTGTTCCTAAACCAAATGGTAAGAAGGTAATTGGAAATAAATGGGTTTATAAAGCGAAGAAGCTTGGAGATGGAAGTATAGCTAGATACAAAGCTAGACTAGTGGTGAAAGGCTATGCCCAAACCTATGGCATAGATTATGATGAGACATTCAGTCCTGTAGCTAAGATATCAACTATAAGGACAATCATTGCTATTGCAGCTTCAAAAGGATGGACCCTAAGTCGGTTGGATATAAAGAATGCATTCTTGAATGGATATATATCAGATGAGGTATACGTGGAACAACCTCAAGGGTTTATAGATTCCAGGTATCCAAATGTTGTTTGCAGATTGAGAAGATCTCTCTATGGGTTGAAACAAGCTCCAAGAGCATGGAACTATAGATTGGTGAAGTATCTCAATGATCTTGAGAAAGAAATAGAGGAGGAATACATTTCTACAAAAGATCAGATAGCAAACATAATGACAAAGAGCTCGGATGGTGTGAAGACCAGCAGATTCAAAAGTATGGCTGGCGTAAAAGAAAAGAAAAAGATATGAAGAAAGAGAGAATGTCAATTAGCAATTACTGATTGAGGAGGAGCTGTTGGAGAAACAATCACTAATTGAACATATATTTGAAGGTCAAAGCTTTAGAAGAAAACCACATGCCCATGTATCAACTATCACGACATTGAGAAAAACCATATAAGCTAGTTTGTATCAACTGACGCGAAGTGGAAGAGAGAATGTTAGTAGTGTTGGTGCAAGACAAGCCTACACACATTGGCTTGGGACCTTGGACTCATTGAAGATTAGCATGGACAAAGGATTATCTAGGCTTCACTTAAAGGAAGGCTCATGTGAACATATGCTTATATGTTATTACCTCTTTACCCCTTGTAAAAGTCTAAGTGACTTATCATTTGTTTGTAATCACTTTAAGTCATCTACCTACTTCATTAGTCGTGAAAATTTGAATGTTGAGATGGAGAGAATATCTCCCTACTTTTAGAGGAGAGATTCAAGGGAGCCTAAGTTTGAATTTCAAATTCAAATGATCTCAAGACTCCTATAAAAGATGAAGTAAAAAGTCGCGGGTCATACTCTTACTCTAGCTCACTCCCCGAGGCATATTTTTTCCTTGTAACTCATTGTGTGTGAAGGCTACTCTATTGCCAACACCACAATACCTCATTTAGCTATGCTTGTCAAGCTAATGAGATTGTACAAACACATTTATCAATAGAAGTATACATTCATCATCTCTGTTTTGTCTGAGTGTCCTTCTCCAAGTCTGTCAACTTCAAAGGAGCATTTCTCTGGATCTACTGAACCAAATCAAGATATCTATAGCTCATTGGAACCAGCTCAAAGTCTACTACAAGCATACAAAATTTCAAAGGATTTCATTCAGCCAATCGGGAGAAAATCGATTCGAAGTGCACACTGGTCTCAGTCTGCAGAGTTCCTGAAAAGTCGGGGGTGATTATAATTTTGCTAAACTTATTTCTCAGTGCATAGTTTATCAATTGAAGTGATTCCACTTGTGATTGGTAGCTTACTAAGGTAATTAATACTCCCAAAAGGAATTGTTCCAATTTTAAGTGTGCTGGACACACTGAGTAAAAGTCTGAGCAAGTATCACTACAGGAATAGAAAGTTTTGCTTGATTTTTGAAGTACAAAGTTATCTGTTTTGGTTTGATCATTACCCAAACCATTTACAAAGTACATATATGGTTTCTTTATGTCATTTGGAAGCTAATCTAGTGTACTAAGTATATCTGAAGAGAAAAGAGGGCAGGTGTGAAGCAGGTTTTGCAGCACCAACTGATTTCCTGAGTGCATCCATCCATCACTCTCAACAGTGGTATCAGAGCAAAGAAGGTAAACATGGGTGATGGTTTCCCTTCCTTCATTGAAAAATTGGACAGAAACAATTATCAAGCTTGGTCATTGAGAATGAAGACCTATCTACAAGGGAGAAGTCTATTTGGATACATATCAGGAGATGAGGAGTTGCCCTCATTCAAGACTAGAGGACTACCTACAAAGGATGAACATGAAAGGCTCAACCAATGGTGTGCAAAGGATGCTTTGGCAAGGTCTTATCTCTTAAACTCTATATCTGACTTTCTTTTACCTCATGTAAGAAACTGTAAGACTTCCCAAGAGACTTGGGAAACCTTGTCAAATTATTTTTCTTCCAACACAAGGGCTAGGAAGAACCAATTATGGATTGAGTTCACAACCCTTAGGAAGCAGCCCAAGCAATCAGTTTCAGAGTATGTGACAAAGATCAAAGATGTGGCAGACCAACTAGCAAGCATTGGAGAGGAAATTGAAGAGGAGCAAATAGTCAGGCAAGTGACAAATGGACTCAAGGCAGATGATAAGTGGGAAAGTTTCACCACTGCAATGGACCTCTACATGGACATGCATACCCCTGATCTCACAACACTCATGGGCCAACTATTTACACATGAAGCAAAGTTCACCAAAGCTGGAGATCAATCAAAAGGTAACAACCCCTCTGCTCTCTATACTGATAAGAAAGTTAAAGATAAAGGCAAGAAGAAACAGGATGAAGAAGGCTCTACCTCTCAAGCTAATTATGCAGGGAGAGGTAGGTGATCTAGAGGAAGAGGCAGAGGAGGTAAGTCAGGTAGGGGGAGACCCTACAACTCATCACCTTGCAACATCTGTGGATTGTCAAATCATACCACAGATGAATGCTACAAGAACTACAAAAATCAGAGAGGAAGAGGTTACTCAAGAGGTGGATACTCTCAAGGGAGAGGCAAATTCAACCAACATCAAAGCTACAATGGGTACAACAACCAATACAACAACAACTATAACAACAACCACAATGGAAACTACCAAGGTGGATTCAGAAATAGAAGAGACTACAACAACTACACTGAGGAGCAGGATGACTCCTTATTGATCATGAACATGACCTCCAAGATAGGTACAAATGATGATCATTTATTTTACATTGACTCAGGATGTTCTAACCATGTAGCTGGCAATGTGGCACTACTTTCTGATTTGGAAGAGCCCAAGGGCAAACATCAGGTACAAACAGGTGATGACACTAAGCACTCTGTTGTCAAAATTGGAAATGTGAAGACATGTGATGGTAATCAAAACCTATTAAGCAGGGTACTCTATGTACCAACAATAACTAAGAATTTGATGAGTGTTGGTCAGATTGTGGAGAAAGGTTTGCAGGTCAGATTCACACAACATGGAGCATATGTGGAGGATCCAAAACAAGGTTTCAGAAGAATAGCCAAAGGGGAGAAATCAGGTAGATTATTTACATTTGAGCTGGAAGATACAAAAAACATTGCTTTGTATAATTACAAGGATCAGACACTTTCAGAGTTAGAGATATGGCATAAAAGATTAGGGCACATAGGTGAAAGGACTCTAAAGCAAATGTGCAGGGATCAATGTGTGCTTGGGATACCTAATGTATCCAAGCAACACATGATTTATAAATGTGGATCATGTCAATTTGGTAAGTCTCACAGATTACCCTACTCAAGGAAAGGTTTCATGCATGAAGACTACCTAGACTTGGTACACACAGATGTTTGGGGACCTAGCAAGGACCCTTCCATTTCTGGTTCAAGATATTATGTGTCTTTTATTGATGACTATAGCAGGTGGACCATTTTATATTTTATGAAGCATAAAGATGAAGTGTTTAATTGTTTCAAGAGGTATCTTGCACTTGTTGAGAATCAAACAGGTAGAAGCTTGAAGAGGCTAAGATCAGATGGTGGAGGAGAGTACTTCTCAAATGAGTTTGAAGATTTCTTGCAGGAAAGAGGCATCAAAAGGGAGATCACTACAAGGTACTCACCTGAACAAAATGGGGTAGCAGAAAGAAGGAATAGACTTATAGTGGAAACAGCTAGGTCTATGCTCAATGAAAAAAGGTTGCCAAATTACCTATGGGCAGAGAGTGTGTCCACTGCCACTTATCTCATCAATAGGTTGCCATCCAAATCACTTGATGGCATGACACCATATGAAGCATGGCATGGTAAGAGACCCTCTCTGGATCATTGCAAAATCTTTGGTTGTGTAGCATATGTGCATATTCCCTCACAGGTAAGAGGAAAGCTAGACCCCAAGGCTGAGAAATGTATCTTCATTGGTTATGATTTGAACCAAAAGGGATACAGATTCTACAACCCCACAAACAAAGGGTTCAAGGTAAGCAGAGATGTCATATTTGATGAGAATGACTCATGGTATGAGAATGAATGCAGGAAAGTGAGTCTACCCTATGACATGGAGGAAGATTTTCCAAAGCTTACCAAGGAAGAGCCAACTCAGCAAGAAGATTCAAGCTCAGATGATGATACAATAAACCTTGAAGAATTCAAAGCTTGGAAATCCAAAGGAAAGATGAAGATGAAGCAATTAGAGGATAAGCCAGAAACTTCTACTCAAGCAATGAGGAGATCTCAGAGAGAGAAGAAGAAGCCTATCAGATTTGGGTATGACACATCACTTGTAACTAAACATTCTGTATATCTTGCAAAAGACTTGTTGAATGAAGAACCAGGTACCTATGAAGAAGCAATTACAAAGCCAGAATGGAGAGAAGCCATGGATGAGGAGATAGAAGCCCTCAAAGAGAGTGATACTTGGGACTTGGTACCCAAGAAGGATTCTATGAAGGTAATAGGATCCAGATGGATCTACAAATTGAAGAAGAATTCAGATGGAACAATTAACAGGTACAAAGCTAGGTTGGTAGCCAAGGGTTTTGCACAAACCCAAGGCATTGATTATGAGGAGACATTTTCTCCTGTGGCCAAGATGCCAACTATCAGAGTTTTGGTGAGTGTAGCTGCATCCAAGAATTGGAACATGTACCAATTGGATGTGAAGAATGCATTCTTGAATGGATGGATATCTGAAGAAGTCTACATGTCACAACCACCTGGCTATGAAGATCCAAAAAAGGTACATTATGTTTGTAAATTGAAGAAGGCTCTGTATGGTTTGAAGCAGGCACCTAGAGCATGGAATTACAGATTGACCACCTACCTTCTAGACCAAGGATTTGTGATGAGCAAAGCAGACACTTCTCTATTCATAAAGAGAAGTAGTACAGAGGTAATCTACTTATGTGTTTATGTTGATGACATCATCATTACAGGTAATGATGTCAATGGGATTAGACACATCAAAGGACAAATGATGAAAGAATTCAAGATTAGTGATCTTGGATTACTAAAATATTTCCTAGGTCTTGAATTGATCTATACAGATACAGGTATCTACATCACTCAAAAGAAGTATGTACAGGATATGGTCAAGAAGTTTGGTTTGCAGGATGCTAAGGTATCTACTACTCCAATGGAGGTTAACCAAAAGCTAAGTGCTCATGAAGGAGAAGAAATCAAAGACATTACAGGATACCAAAGTATGGTGGGTAGCTTGAACTATGCTACCTTGACAAGAATTGACATAGCATATGGAGTAAGTGTGCTTAGTCAATTCATGCACAAACCAAGGGTACCTCACCTAGAGGCAGCAAAGAAGATCTTGAAGTATTTGAAGGGAACACAAAGTCATGGTTTGTATTTTCCTTATACATCAGATATTGACATAAAAGTTTACTCAGATGCAGATTGGGCAGGATGCAAGGATGATAGGAGAAGCACCTCAGGATATATTTGTTTTGCAGGAGATAAGCCTATCTCTTGGTCAGCTAAGAAGCAACCTACAGTGGCATTGTCATCCACTGAAGCAGAGTATAGAGGGCTTGCCAATGCAACTCAAGAAGCTATCTGGTTGAAGCTTCTATATACAGAGTTAGGTCTTTCCACAAGACCACCTATTATATTTGGAGACAACACTAGCTCTCTTCACCTTGCAGCAAACCCAATTTATCATGCCAGAACAAAGCACATAGAGGTTCATTACCACTATGTGAGAGAGAAATTGCTAAGTAAAGATATACAATTGACATATGTATCTACTAATATGCAATGTGCAGATTTACTTACAAAGGCATTGGATGGAAACAAGTTATGCAGATTCAAATCTATGATTGGATTGCAGGAAGTAATTGAAGAATGAAGAAGAAGACTTAAGCCAAAGTGTTTGGCTTGAGGGGGAGCTGTTGGTGCAAGACAAGCCTACACACATTGGCTTGGGACCTTGGACTCATTGAAGATTAGCATGGACAAAGGATTATCTAGGCTTCACTTAAAGGAAGGCTCATGTGAACATATGCTTATATGTTATTACCTCTTTACCCCTTGTAAAAGTCTAAGTGACTTATCATTTGTTTGTAATCACTTTAAGTCATCTACCTACTTCATTAGTCGTGAAAATTTGAATGTTGAGATGGAGAGAATATCTCCCTACTTTTAGAGGAGAGATTCAAGGGAGCCTAAGTTTGAATTTCAAATTCAAATGATCTCAAGACTCCTATAAAAGATGAAGTAAAAAGTCGCGGGTCATACTCTTACTCTAGCTCACTCCCCGAGGCATATTTTTTCCTTGTAACTCATTGTGTGTGAAGGCTACTCTATTGCCAACACCACAATACCTCATTTAGCTATGCTTGTCAAGCTAATGAGATTGTACAAACACATTTATCAATAGAAGTATACATTCATCATCTCTGTTTTGTCTGAGTGTCCTACTCCA
>CM035421.1:64944201-64946701 GCA_020310875.1 Ceratopteris richardii | reverse complement strand
GCTTCTTGGATGACCATGAAATAAGCTTTGAACCTGCAAAGGTAAGATAACCTGAAGTGTTCCTTCTATCTTCCTTGGAGCCAGCCCAATCTGCATCAGAAAATAGCTTCAAACCTAAATCAGATACATAAGGATAATAAAGTCCTTCATTTATGGTTCCTTTGAGATACTTGAGAATCCTTTTGGCAACATCCATATGTGGTTTCCTTTGTGTGTGCATAAATTGGCTTAGCACACTCACACTGTAACATATATCTACTCTTGTCAATGTGGCATAGTTGAGACTACCCACTAGACTTTGATATGATGTGATGTCCTCTATGAGTTCACCTTCATGTGAGCTCAATTTGTGATTGACTTCCATTGGAGTACCTGCAATCTTACAATCTTGCATCTTGAATTTTGCCAACATGTCCTTAATGTACTTTCTTTGAGTGAGAAACAAACCATGATCTTTGTAGACAACTTCCAAACCTAGGAAGTAGGTAAGTGAACCCAAATCACTTATCTTGAACTCTTCTCTCATCTGATCTTTGATCTTCTTCATACCATCTGCATCATTTCCTGTCAATATAATATCATCTACATATACACATAGGTAGATGACCTCAGAATTACTCTTTTTAATAAAGAGTGAAGGATCTGCCTTGCTTGGTTGAAAGCCTTTGTCCTGCAAGAATGAAACAAGCCTGAAATTCCAAGCTCATGGAGCTTGCTTGAGACCATACAAAGCTTTGTTAAGTTTACACACAAAATCAGGATAAACTTGATTCTCAAAACCAGGTGGTTGTGCCATATATACCTCTTCTGTTATCCAACCATTCAAGAATGCATTCTTTACATCTAGTTGAAGTATCTTCCAATTCTTGGAAGAGGCAATACTAAGCAAAACCCTAATAGTAGGCATCTTTGCCACAGGAGAGAAAGTCTCCTCATAATCAATTCCCTGAGTTTGTGCAAAGCCTTTTGCTACAAGCCTTGCCTTATACCTGTTAATGGAACCATCAGAATTCTTCTTGAGTTTATAGACCCATCTTGAGCCTATTACCTTCATGGATGAAGTCTTGGGCACCAAATCCCAAGTGTTGTTTTCCTCAAGTGCTTCGATCTCTTCCTTCATTGCATGCTTCCATTCTGTTTTTGCTTTGGCCTCTTCAAATGATGATGGCTCCTCTTGGTTTATGTCTTGTGCTATGTAGATAGAATGTTTAGTTACTAATGAGGTGTCAAACCCATACCTTTCTGGTTTTTTCTTTTCCCTCATAGATCTTCTTAGGCCATGATGTGATGATTCTGCCTCATGTCTAAGTTCCTGCAATTTTGCTTTACCTTTAGACTTCCATGCTTTGATCTTTTCCATATGAGATTCTTCATCATCCTCCGAGGTGTCTTGTTCTTCAATCTTTGGTTGTTCTCTACCAAGCTTTGGAAAATCTTCTTCAAGATCATATGGTAAATTGAGCTTCCTGCATGGATCTTCATACCATGAATTGTTCTCATCAAAAACTACATCTCTGCTTACCAAGAATCCTTTGTTGGTAGGGTTGTATAACCTGTAGCCCTTTTTATTGTTGTCATATCCAATAAATACACACCTTTCTGCCTTTGGATCCATCTTGCCTCTAACCTGTGAAGGAACATGAGCAAAAGCAATACATCCAAAAATTTTACAATGATCTAAGCTTGGTCTTCTTCCATTCCAAGCCTCATATGGAGTCATCCCATCAAGGGATTTTGAAGGCAACCTGTTAATCAAGTAAGTGGATATAGATACAGCCTCAGCCCACAAGTAATTAGGTAAATGCTTTTCATTTAACATAGACCTTGCAGCTTCAACAATTGTCCTATTCCTCCTTTCTGCCACTCCATTTTGCTAAGGAGTGTACCTTGTAGTTACCTCTCTTTTGATTCCTCTTTCTTGAAGAAAAGAATCAAAATCATGGGAGAAGTATTCTCCCCCTCCAACTGACCTTAGCCTTTTTAGTGATTTACCTGTTTGATTCTCCACAAGAGCCAAATATCTTTTGAAACATGAAAAAACTTCATCTTTGTGTTTCATTAAGAATAGGATAGTCCATCTGCTGCAATCATCAATAAAGGAAACATAATACCTTGATCCAGATATTGAAGCTTCCTTGCTAGGTCCCCATACATCTGTATGAACCAACTCCAAGAGATCTCCATGCATATAACCTTTCTTCATGAATGGTAACCTGTGAGACTTTCCAAATTGACATGCACTACACTTATAAATCATATGTTGTTTTGACAAATTAGGAAGTCCAAGTACACTTTGGTCCATGCAGATTTTCTTTAATGACCTTTCACCAATATGTGCTAACCTTTTGTGCCATACTTCCAATTCTGTGAGTGTCTGACTACCATAATTAAAGAGAGCAATGTTTCTAGTGTCCTGTAATTCAAATGTGAACAATCTACCTGTCTTTTCACCTTTTGCAATTCTTCTGAATCCTTGACTTGGATCTTCAACAAATGCTCC
>CM035421.1:64911746-64916746 GCA_020310875.1 Ceratopteris richardii | reverse complement strand
AAGTTTCAAGACCATTGGACCAACCATCACAGAGAAATCTCAGTCGGGGTGCTCACTGGTCTGTGACTATAAGTCTCCTAAAAAATCGGGGGTACACCTTATTTTGCTAAAGTGATTTCTTTGAGTGTAGTTTATCATTTCCTTTCATTCCACTTGCAAATGGATGCTTAATAAGCTAATAGAATACCTCTAGAAGGAATTTTGCTAATTGTAACTACACTGGTCACACTGAGCATAACACTGAGCAGGTATCAAGACCAAAATAGAAAGTTTTCAAGTCTTGTGATTTACAAAGTAGTCTGTTTTGATCAAGTCATTACTCAAACCTTTTCCAAAGTACATATAGCATATTTTGGTATCATTTGGAAGCTCAAGGAGTCTACTAAGCATATCTGGAGTCAAAGGACGGCAGGTGTGAAGCAGGTTTTGCAGCACCAACTGATCTTCTGAGTGCATCCAACCATCACTCCCAACAGTGGTATCAGAGCAAATAAGGTAATCATGAGTGATGGTTTCCCTTCCTTCATTGACAAATTGGACAGAAACAATTATCAGGCTTGGTCATTGAGAATGAAGACCTATCTACAAGGGAGAAGCTTATTTGGATACATATCAGGAGATGAGGAATTGCCCTCATTCAAGACCAGAGGACTACCTACAAAGGATGAACATGAGAGGCTCAACCAATGGTGTGCAAAAGATGCTTTGGCAAGGTCTTATCTCTTAAACTCTATATCTGACTTTCTTTTACCTCATGTAAGGAACTGTAAGACTTCCCAAGAGACTTGGGAAACCTTGTCAACTTACTTCTCATCAAGCACAAGGGCCAGAAAGAATCAGCTATGGATTGAGTTTACAACTCTTAGGAAGCAATCAAAGCAATCAGTCTCAGATTTTGTCACGAAAGTCAAGGACATTGCAGACCAACTTGCAAGTGTTGGAGAGGAGATTGAGGAAGAGCAAATAGTCAGACAAGTGATCAATGGACTAAAGGCAGATGACAAGTGGGAGAGCTTTACCACAGCAATGGACTTATACATGGACATTCAAGCACCTGATCTAACAACTCTGATTGGACAACTCTTTACACATGAAGCAAAGATCACAAAGAATGGAGAGCAATCAAAAGGTAACAATCCCTCTGCCCTTTATACTGATAAGAAGGTAAAAGACAAAGGTAAAAATAAAAAGGTTGATGAAGAAGGCTCTACCTCCCAAGCAAACTATGCAGGGAGAGGAAGATCTTCAAGAGGTAGAGGCAGAGGAGGTAAGTCAGGTAGGGGGAGACCCTACAATCAATCTCCATGCAATATTTGTGGCTTGTCTAACCATACCACAGATGAATGCTACAAAAACTACAAGAACCAAAGAGGAAGAGGTCACCAAAGAGGAGGATACTCTCAAGGGAGAGGCAGATTCAACCAATCTCAAGGCTACATGGCTATAACAATAATTACAACAATAGCTACAATCACAATGGCAATTATCAAGGTGGATACAGAAATAGGAAAGACTACAACAATTATGCAGAGGAACAAGATGATTCCTTGTTGATCATGAACATGACATCCAAGTCAGGTATCAATGATGACCACTTATTCTATATTGATTCAGGTTGCTCTAATCATGTAGCTGGAAATGTTGCATTACTTTCTGATTTGGAAGAACCCAAAGGCAAGCATCAAGTGCAGACAGGTGATGACACTAAACATTCAGTTGTTAAAGTAGGCAATGTCAAAACTAGTGATGGTAATCAGAATTTATTGAGCAGAGTGTTGTATGTTCCAACAATCACCAAGAATCTGATGAGTGTAGGTCAGATTGTGGAAAAAGGTCTACAAGTCAGGTTCACTCAACATGGTGCATATGTGGAGGATCCAAGACATGGATTCAGAAGGATAGCCAAGGGAGAAAAATCAGGTAGATTGTTTACCTTTGAACTTGAAGACACTAAGAGTATTGCTTTGTACAACTATAAAGATCAAACTCTATCAGAATTAGAGATTTGGCACAAGAGATTAGGTCACATTGGAGAGAGGACCTTAAAGCAAATGAGTAGGGATCAATGTGTGCTTGGGATACCTAATGTATCCAAGCAACACATGATATACAAGTGTGGAGCTTGTCAATTTGGTAAGTCACACAGATTGCCCTATACAAAGAAAGGATTTATGCATGACGATTATCTGGAATTGGTACATACAAATGTTTGGGGACCTAGCAAAGAGCCATCCATATCTGGATCAAGGTACTATGTGTCTTTCATTGATGACTATAGCAGGTGGACTGTCTTATACTTCATGAAACACAAAGATGAAGTATTTAATTGTTTCAAAAGGTATCTTGCATTAGTTGAAAATCAAACAGGTAGACATTTGAAGAAACTAAGGTCAGATGGTGGTGGAGAATACTTCTCCAATGACTTTGAAGATTTCTTGCAGGAAAGAGGCATCAAGAGGGAGATTACTACAAGGTACTCACCTGAACAAAATGGGGTAGCTGAGAGAAGGAATAGACTCATTGTAGAGACAGTTAGGTCTATGCTAAATGAAAAGAAATTGCCAAATTATCTTTGGGCAGAGAGTGTATCTACTGCCACATATTTAATTAACAGGTTGCCATCAAAGACACTTGATGGAATGACACCCTATGAGGCTTGGCATGGTAAGAGACCATCTCTGGATCATTGCAAAATCTTTGGGTGTGTTGCATATGTGCATATTCCCTCACAGGTAAGGGGAAAGCTAGACCCTAAAGCTGGAAAATGTATCTTCATTGGCTATGATTTGAATCAGAAGGGATACAGATTCTACAACCCCTCAAACAAAGGCTTCAAGGTAAGCAGAGATGTCATCTTTGATGAAAATGATTCATGGTATGAAAATGAGTGCAGGAAAGTTAGCCTACCTTATGACATGGAAGAAGACTTTCCCAAGCTTATCAGGCAAGAACCAATTCAGAAAGAGGACACAAGCTCAGATGATGAAGATACCATCAACATTGAAGAGTTCAAGGCTTGGAAATCCAAAGGAAAGATGAAGATGAAGCAACTAGAAGACAATCCAGAATCCTCAACTCAAGCTATGAGGAGATCTCAGAGAGAAAAGAAAAAACCTATTAGGTATGGGTATGATACTTCACTTGTAACCAAGCACTCTTTATATCTTGCAAAGGATCTCTTGAATGAAGAACCAGGTACATTTGAAGAAGCAATCACTAAACCAGAATGGAAGGAAGCAATGGATGAAGAAATGGAGGCTCTCAAGGAGAGTGATACTTGGGACTTGGTACCCAAGAAGGACTCCATGAAGGTGATAGGATCCAGATGGATCTACAAACTCAAGAGGAACTCAGATGGTACAATAAACAGGTATAAAGCTAGGTTGGTAGCCAAGGGTTTTGCACAAACCCAAGGCATTGATTATGAGGAGACATTTTCTCCTGTGGCCAAGATGCCAACTATCAGAATTATGATGAGTGTAGCTGCATCCAAGAATTGGAACATGTACCAATTGGATGTGAAGAATGCATTCTTGAATGGATGGATATCTGAAGAAGTCTACATGTCACAACCACCTGGCTATGAAGATCCCAATAAGGTAAATCATGTTTGTAAATTGAAGAAGGCTCTGTATGGATTGAAGCAGGCACCTAGAGCATGGAATTACAGGTTGACAACCTACCTCCTAGACCAAGGATTCATAATGAGTAAAGCAGATACTTCATTGTTTATCAAAAGAAACAATTCAGAGGTAATATACTTGTGTGTCTATGTTGATGACATCATTATTACAGGAAATGATGTTCAGGGAATTAGACACATCAAAGGACAAATGATGAAGGAATTCAAGATCAATGATCTTGGATTATTGAAGTACTTCCTAGGACTTGAATTGGTCTATACAAATTCAGGTATCTTTATTACTCAGAAGAAGTACATTCAGGACATGGTCAAGAAGTTTAATTTGCAGGAAGCTAAAGTCTCAAGCACTCCTATGGAGGTCAACCACAAACTCAATGCTCATGAAGGGGAAGAACTCCAAGATGTTACAGGTTACCAAAGTTTGGTAGGTAGCCTTAATTATGCTACCTTAACCAGGATTGATATATCATATGGTGTTAGTGTACTTAGCCAATTTATGCACAAACCAAGAGTACCTCATTTGGAGGCAGCAAAAAGGATAGTAAAGTACCTAAAGGGAACACAAAATCATGGTTTGTACTTTCCCTATTCATCAGACATTGATATTAAGGTATACTCAGATGCAGATTGGGCAGGCTGCAAGGATGACAAGAGGAGCACTTCAGGGTACATATGTTTTGCACGTGATAAACCAATTTCTTGGTCATCCAAGAAACAACCCACAGTAGCCTTGTCATCTACTGAGGCAGAGTATAGAGGGCTAGCAAATGCCACTCAAGAAGCCATATGGTTGAAGCTTTTATATTCAGAATTAGGCCTATACACAAGGCCACCAATCATATTTGGTGATAACACAAGTTCTCTTCACGTAGCAGCTAATCCAATTTATCATGCTAGGACAAAACACATAGAGGTTCATTACCACTATGTGAGGGAGAAATTACTCAGCAAAGATATTCAATTGTCATATGTGTCTACTAATATGCAATGTGCAGATTTGCTTACTAAAGCTCTGGATGGAAGCAAGCTATGCAGATTTAAATCCATGATTGGACTGCAGGAAATAATTGAAGACTAAAGATGAAGACTTGAGCCAAAGTGTTTGGCTTGAGGGGGAGCTATTGGTGCATTTCAAGCCTTCACACATTGGCTTGGAACATTGGAGCTTTGGAAGACTTGGCTTGGTTATCAATCTTGAAGACCACACATGAAGCTTGAACCCTTGAAGGATATATCTACATGGAACAATGGTCATAGGAACCAATGCTTATTGGTTATTACTTTTTATCCTATGTAAAGGTCTATATGACTTTAATCACTCTTGTAAACTCACCTACTAGTTTGAGTCGTGGAAAAG
>CM035421.1:64901746-64904246 GCA_020310875.1 Ceratopteris richardii | reverse complement strand
ATGCATAAATTGAGACAAAACCCCTACTGCATATGATAAATCAGGTGTAGTTAAAGTAGCATAGATAAGATTACCAACCAAACTCTGATATTGTCTCATGTCCTTGAATTCTTCACCTCCAAATTTACTCAATTTGTGATTCACCTCCATTGGTGTAGGTGCTACCCTGCAATCATCCATTTTAAACTTGATTAACAAGTTCTTCAAATACCTTTCTTGAGTCACAAATACTCCATGTTGAGTATATGTAATCTCCATGCCCAAGAAGTATGACAAGTCTCCCAAGTCACTTATTTTGAACTCCTTTTCCATTTGCTTCTTGAGTCTTTGTATTCCTTCTTCATCTGTACCTGTAAGGATTATATCATCAACATATATGCACATGTATATGAAACCATTATCACTTGCTTTGACAAGCAAGCTACTATCTGCTTTAGACACCTGAAAACCAAGTTCTTTCAAGAACTTTACAAGTCTATAATTCCATGCCCTTGAGGCCTGCTTCAAGCCATACAAAGCTCTCTTGAGCTTGCACACATGATCTGGATACCTTTTATCTTTGAACCCTTGAGGTTGCTCCATGAATACATCATCTGAAATATAACCATTCAAAAAAGCATTTTTCACATCAAGTTGACATAACTTCCAACCTTTACATGCAGCAATAGCTATAAGTGTCCTGATGGTTGTCATCTTTGCCACAGGACTATAAGTCTCATCATAGTCAACACCATATGTCTGAGCAAACCCTTTGACAACAAGTCTAGCTTTGTATCTAGACACACTTCCATCTGCAAACCTCTTGGTCTTGTAAACCCACTTGCATCCAATGATCTTCTGGCTATTTGGCTTTGGAACCAAATCCCAAGTTTGATTTTCCAATAGTGCATCATATTCTTCCTGCATAGCTTTCTCCCATTTTTCCTTACCTTTTGCCTCTTCATATGTAGAAGGGTCTTCATCTGTTTTCACCATATAAGCATAATCTTTTGTAGCCAAAAATGAAGTATCATAACTATACCTTGTAGGTTGCCATTTGTTCCTTGTAGACCTCCTAAGTTCTCCACTTCTTGAGGTTTCTGGTTCTTCATATTCAGGATCAAACCTAGGTGTTTCTTCCACTTCAACCTGCACTTCATTATTCTCTTGCTCATCAAATATCTGAACTTTTGATTTACCTTTCCTTTGGCTCACTTCTTCTTCATCACGTGTATTGATATTGATTGTACCTGCATACCAAGTACTTTGCTCATCAAATGTAACATCTTTAGAAACCATGAATTGTTTTGTAGATGGACTCCACAATCTATAACCCATCTGCTTATCATCATAACCAATGAAAACATATTTTTCAGCTTTAGGTTCCAATTTGTGCCTTAATTGTGATGGCACATATGCATATGCCACACATCCAAAAACTCTGCAATGATCCAAGGTAGGTCTCTTACCCCACCAAGCCTCATATGGTGTCATACCCTGCAAGGCTTTACATGGTAACCTATTGACCAAATAAGTGGTTGTATTTACAGCCTCAGCCCACAAATAATTAGGGAAATTTTTCTCCTTCATCATGGATCTTGCAAACTCAACAAGTGTTCTATTTCTCCTTTCTGCTACACCATTTTGTTGAGGAGAGTACCTGCAAGTAACTTCCCTTTTTATACCTGCATTCCACAAGTAATCACTGAACTCATTAGAGAAATACTCTCCCCCTCCATCTGACCTTAGTCTCTTCAACTTATGTCCTGTAATTCTTTCTGCATATGCATGATAGTGTTTAAATGTAAACACTTCTGACTTATCTTTCATCACATAAATAGTGATCCATCTAGTAGCATCATCAACATAAATCACATAATACCTTGACCCATTTATACTGAAATCCTTTGATGGCCCCCACACATCTGTGTGTACCAATTCAAGCTTCTCTGAGTACATAAAACCATGCTTAGAATAGGGTTGCTTATGAGCTTTACCTAATTGACATGCCTCACATCTGTATGTCATATGTTGACCTGCAACATTAGGCAAACCAAGCACTGAACCATTGTTAATCATGTCTTTAATACCTCTTTCATTGAAATGTCCAAGCCTCTTGTGCCAAAGATCTAACTCAGATATCTTATGTCCTCCATATGTGAACATAGCATGAACAATATTGCCTTGAATCTTCAATGTAAATAATCTTCCTTCTTTCTTCCCTGAAACAATCTGTTTATACCCTTGACTAGGGTCTTCCACATATACTCCATCATTAGTGAACCTTACTTCATATCCCTTTTCAACAATTTGTCCTACACTTATCAGATTCTTAGGAATTGTAGGAACATACAAGACCTTACTCAATAAGGTACTACCATCCTTGGCCTTCACTGATCCAATTGACTTCACATTGTGCTTTGTGTTGTCACCTCTTTGAACAACATGATTAAAAACCTTATTCTCCAAATCAGTCATCAAAGCTATATTTCCACTTAGGTGATTGCTACACCCTGAGTCA
>CM035421.1:64869246-64886746 GCA_020310875.1 Ceratopteris richardii | reverse complement strand
ATAGATAGATAGATAGATAGATAGATAGATAGATAGATAGATAGATAGATAGATAGATAGATAGATAGATAGATAGATAGATAGATAGATAGATAGATAGATAGATAGATAGATAGATAGATAGATAGATAGATCTCACAATGCCGAACCCGTTTTACCAAATCCTTTTGGCTGTAGATAGCTTATCTCTCAACTTAGATTTTGAGCTATCATATGTGTAAAACTTTACACTGTGCACTGAGCACTACTCATTTCATTGAACTCAAAATTTGCGCCTGTTTCAGAAGACTGTGAACACTCATCACATATGAATGTTCCTACACACAATTCTCCTAGCCTGTTTACAATTAGACTCTGAAACTTAAGTCATAGACTCATTTGTTGGTGTGTAAAACACCACAAGAACTAAACTAATGTGGTATTAGAAGACCTCCATAACCACCATTAGCTTAGCAACACTCACATTATGAGTCTTCATCTCTGAACTTAGTGAAAATCAAAATTTCACTTCACAGAAATCTGCGCCTTTTCTTCAATCCTTCAATCTGACCTGTATTAGCTCAATCTTTGCCAAATCTTTTGATTACTTGCTAAGAGAAGTTCTTGCTAGTGTTAAGCAACACATAACAAACAAAACTTTCAAGCAATAACTTCACAATCCTCTGATTTTGTATCAACCTTTACACTATGTCTGAAAACTGAAAATGTACTTCATCGATTTGACATACCTTCACTCTTAAACTGATTTCTCTGAGTACGCGTCCCGTTTCTCAAAGATCTTTTGACCAAATGTAGTTGAGGATTATAGCTTTCCAACGAGCTATCACTTACCAAAAACTTTACACCATGCTTCGAGATCTGACCTTCAGAAGATCAGTCAAATATGCGCCAGAAAAGTCGTAACTGTCAACTAACTTTCATAGTCATCTGAAATGACTTGAGACTCAATGTACAATAGGAATTAGACACAATGCTTCTACACAAACATGTGTTGATTATCAGAGAAGGTGTGTACAAAATGGCTTGGCCTAATTTTGCTCACAGCCATGGAAAACTCTATCAGACTCAGAAGTTTTCTCTCACCATCTCTCTCAGAAATTACACGACTTTTCTCTACTTCCTCAAACTACAAAATTGAGTTCTCTCATACATGTTTCTGACTCAAATTAACTTATATACCTATGGTTTACATTCATCTAGACTTGAACTCGTAAGTTCTAAAGATCAATTACAAATCTAGACTCTAATTTTGCACTAATTTACAATAGTGAAATTGTCCCTTCACTTAGGCTTGATTTTCTGTAGGTCTTTCCTTCACTTCTTCTTTCCTCCATCATATGTCTCCATATGTCTTCATATATCAATGCCTAATTAGTGAGTGAAGCCCCAACAGCTCCCCCTCAATCACTAATTAGCATAATTTGACTTCTTCACATAATCTCCTTCTCTTTTATTCCTGCCATCTCCTTGAACTTACTTGTCTTTAGTCCATCCAAGCTTTTTGTCATAATATCTGCAATCTGATGTTTTGTGGAAGTATACACCACTTCAATCTCTTTCTCCATTACCTTTTCTCTAAGAAAATGATACTGTATCTCTATGTGCTTTGTCCTTGCATGAAACACAGGATTTGCTGCAAGATATAATGAACTCATGTTATCTCCATGAATAATGGGTATACCTTGATCAATTCCCAAGCTTTTGAATAATGTCTGCATCCATATGACTTCCTTTGCTGCTTCCACAAGTCCTTTGTATTCAGCTTCTGTTGATGATAAGGCCACTGTGTGTTGTTTCTTTGAACACCAACTCACAAGCTTATCTCCAATGTATATCATGTAGCCATGAGTAGACCTTCTGTCATCTTGACTTCCTGCCCAATCTGAATCACTATAGGCTCTCAATCTTATATCTGATGTAAAAGGATAATACAATCCTTCTTTCAAAGTCCCTTTGATATATCTAAGGACTCTTTGACCTGCAATCCAATGTGGATCCTTTGGAAAATGCATGAATTGGGAAAGAACACCAACTGCATAACTAAGATCAGGCCTTGTTAGAGTTGCATAAATCAAACTTCCAACTAAAGATTGATACTTCCTCATGTCTTTGAACTCTGCACCAACATATCTACTGAGTTTGTGATTGACTTCTAATGGTGTAGATGCCTCTCTGCAATTCTCCATGTTGAACTTCTTTAGAAGATTCAAGAGATACCTTTCTTGTGATACATAAATGCCATGCTCTGCATAAGTGATTTCCATTCCAAGAAAATATGACAATTTTCCTAGATCACTTATCTTGAATTCTCTTTCAAGTAGCTTCTTCACCTCCTTGATTCCTTCATTTGAGGTACCTGTAATTATAATGTCATCTACATATATACAAATGTAGATCATACCTTCATCTGTTCTTTTGATAAGTAAACTTGAATCTGCCTTTGAACTTTGATACCCAAGGTCATTAAGATACTTTACAAGTCTATAATTCCAAGCTCTTGGAGCTTGCTTCAAACCATAAAGGGCTCTTCTCAACCTGCAAACATAATTTGGAAACTTATGATCTGCAAACCCTTGAGGTTGCTCCATGTAAACCTCATCTGATATATATCCATTCAAAAATGCATTCTTAATGTCCAATTGACTCAATGTCCATCCTTTTGATGCTGCAATGGCAATGATTGTTCTTATAGTGGACATCTTTGCCACAGGACTGAATGTCTCATCATAATCTATGCCAAATGTTTGAGCATAGCCTTTAACCACCAATCTAGCTTTGTATCTGGCTATAGTTCCATCTGCATGCTTCTTAACTTTGTAAACCCATTTGTTTCCAATCACTTTCTTACCATTAGGTTTTGGGACAAGTTCCCAAGTTTTGTTCTCTTCAAGAGCATCAAATTCTTCCTTCATTGCTACTTCCCATTGTCTCTTACCCTTTGCTTCATCATAGCTTTGAGGTTCTTCATCTTCCTTAACCATGTAAGCATAATTTTTCTGAGTCAAGTAAGAAGTGTCATATGAATACCTTGTAGGTTGATTCCTTATTCTGGTTGACCTTCTTGGTTCACACTCTTCATGTCTATCTGGATGTACTTCTTCATCAAATATTGGTCCATCTTCATTCCTTCTATATGATCCAACTCTTGATGTGCTTGCTTGCATATGTTCTTCATCTCCATCTATTTGCATATGTGACTTACCTCTTGCACTCCTTCTTATCTCTTCTTCAAATGTTTCAAGCTCACATTCTTTATCTGCATACCAACTCTTCTGTTCATCAAAGGTCACATCTCTGGAAACAATAAAATGTTTAGTTAAAGGACTCCATAGCCTATAACCCATTTGCTTTTCATCATACCCAATAAACACATATCTTTCTGCCTTTGGTTCAAGCTTATGTCTGAGTTGTGATGGTACATAAGCATAGGCAATTGACCCAAACACTTTACAATGGTCAAGTGTTGGTTTCTTACCCCACCAAGCTTCATAAGGGGTCATACCATTCAAAGCTCCACATGGTAACCTATTCACAAGGTATGTGGCTGTATTTACAGCCTCAGCCCAAAGATAATTAGGGCAATTCTTTTCCTTTAACATTGCTCTTGCAAATTCAACCAATGTTCTATTCCTCCTTTCTACCACCCCATTATGTTGAGGTGTATACCTGCAAGTTATCTCTCTCTTGATACCTGCATTCCAAAGATAGTCATTAAATTCTTGGGAGAAGTATTCTCCCCCTCCATCAGACCTTAGCCTCTTGAGTTTGTGACCTGTAACTCTTTCTGCATAAGCATGAAAATGTTTGAAGGCTCCAAAGACTTCTGATCTTTCCTTTAGAACATAAAGGGTTATCCACCTTGTAGCATCATCAATAAACAAAACATAATACCTAGATCCATTTATTGAACCTTCTTTTGTTGGTCCCCATACATCTGTATGTATGAGTTCAAGCAAACCATCATGCTTGAAACCTTTCTTCTGAAATGGTTGTCTATGAGCTTTTCCCATCTGACAAGCTTCACACTTGTATATCATATGTTGATTCTTTACATTTGGTAGTCCCAATACAGATTGATTCTCCACCATAGTTTTGATTCCTCTTTCATTGAAATGTCCCAATCTTTTATGCCAAAGATCTAACTCTGTAATTACTTCATCACCATGTGTAATTAGGGCTTGACCAACATTTCCTTGCACTTTGAGAGTAAAAAGTCTACCTTCCTTCTTACCACAAACAATGGGTTTGTATGCATCCTCTGGATCTTCAACAAATACCCCTTCATTTGTAAATCTGACTTGAAAACCTTTTTCCACTATTTGTCCAACACTAATCAGATTCTTTGGTATTGTTGGAACATACAAAACATTTGTTAATAAATCAGCTCCACTCCTGCACTTCACCTTTCCAATTGAATGCACATTGTGTTTTGTATTGTCACCTGTTTGTACTGTATGACTTGAATTTCCTTCTTCCAATTCTGACAATAATTCTATATTACCTCATAAATGATTTGAACAACCAGAGTCAATATAGAATACCTTGAGATCCTCCTTCTCTGATGAACTAATTGAATTCATCATCAATGTTGTATGGTTGTCATTCTGTGTATCATTTGCATAATTGTAATATGTAGTGTTGTATGATTGGTTCTGATTCCAATTTCTTCCACCACCTCTACCAAAACTTCCTCTTGAATTATGTCTTCCTCTTTGAAATTGATTCTGAAACCTTCCACCTCTACCTCTGCCATTGTTGTTCTGATTTTGATTTGCTCCTTGTTGATTGTGCCAACAATCATATGCTAGATGATTGCTCAATCCACAAATCCAACATGTCTTCTTGTTATTGTTCTGATTACCTCTACCTCTTCCATTACCTCGACCTTTACCTCTGCCAAAACCTCTTCCTCTTGCATAATTTGCTTGAGTTGTTGACTCTTCTTCATCCTTTGCTTTGCCTTTATCTCCTTTCTTTTTGTTCTTCACATACATTGCAGAACTTTGACCTTTGTCTCCATCTGACTTTAAGTCTTGCTCAAATGTGAGCATCAATCCAAGTAATTGATTTAATTCTGGCACATAATGATTTAATGAAAGTTCTGTTGAAAGTACAAAAGGCTTCCACCTTTCATCACCTCTTAATCCTGCAAGTAATTGAGCTATCAACCTATGATCTTCAATATCCTCATCAATAGATCCAAGGCTATCTGCCAAGTCTTTCATCTTAGTGACATAATCACTAATGTTCTGATTTTGCTTCTTCTTGAATGTGGTGAACTCTGACCATAAGCTAGCTTTCCTAGCTTTAGTGGTGTTTTGGAAGTGGTCTTCCAAAGCATTCCAAATATCTTCAGCTGTTTCTAAACCTCTGATATGTGGCAACAAGTGATCTGTAATAGTGTTGTATATATAAGCTCTTGCACTTGCATCTCTCTTCTGCCATAGCTTCAAAGCTTCTAACTCTTCCTTCCTTGGATGACTTTCATCTTCAAATTTAGGCTTCTCCTCTTCACCTGTCACATATACCATTAAGTCCTTACTCATAAGTAAGGCCTCCATCCTCATTACCCAAGCAGGATAGTTATCTCTGTCCAATTTGTCAATGGACACATGATCTGCCATGGTATCCTTGCTTCTGCTTCAACCTGTAAGTGTAAGGTTAAAGAATGATACCTTTTGTAGACCTTTACTCTTGGGAGCAACTTCGAAATACTCTTCTGATGACTTTTGGTTGTTGAACACCTCAGCTTCTTCCTTCTTTGATAAAGAACTCTTCAAATCTTCTTGTATCTGCACTCCTTTTATTCTCGAGGACCTTATCTGCTCTGATACCACTTGTTGGTGTGTAAAACACCACAAGAACTAAACTAATGTGGTATTAGAAGACCTCCATAACCACCATTAGCTTAGCAACACTCACATTATGAGTCTTCATCTCTGAACTTAGTGAAAATCAAAATTTCACTTCACAGAAATCTGCGCCTTTTCTTCAATCCTTCAATCTGACCTGTATTAGCTCAATCTTTGCCAAATCTTTTGATTACTTGCTAAGAGAAGTTCTTGCTAGTGTTAAGAAACACATAACAAACAAAACTTTCAAGCAATAACTTCACAATCCTCTGATTTTGTATCAACCTTTACACTATGTCTGAAAACTGAAAATGTACTTCATCGATTTGACATACCTTCACTCTTAAACTGATTTCTCTGAGTACGCGTCCCGTTTCTCAAAGATCTTTTGACCAAATGTAGTTGAGGATTATAGCTTTCCAACGAGCTATCACTTACCAAAAACTTTACACCATGCTTCGAGATCTGACCTTCAGAAGATCAGTCAAATATGCGCCAGAAAAGTCGTAACTGTCAACTAACTTTCATAGTCATCTGAAATGACTTGAGACTCAATGTACAATAGGAATTAGACACAATGCTTCTACACAAACATGTGTTGATTATCAGAGAAGGTGTGTACAAAATGGCTTGGCCTAATTTTGCTCACAGCCATGGAAAACTCTATCAGACTCAGAAGTTTTCTCTCACCATCTCTCTCAGAAATTACACGACTTTTCTCTACTTCCTCAAACTACAAAATTGAGTTCTCTCATACATGTTTCTGACTCAAATTAACTTATATACCTATGGTTTACATTCATCTAGACTTGAACTCGTAAGTTCTAAAGATCAATTACAAATCCAGACTCTAATTTTGCACTAATTTACAATAGTGAAATTGTCCCTTCACTTAGGCTTGATTTTCTGTAGGTCTCTCCTTCACTTCTTCTTTCCTCCATCATATGTCTCCATATGTCTTCATATATCAATGCCTAATTAGTGAGTGAAGCCCCAACATCATTAACTATGAACTTAGATATCCTCAAAAGGATTTCACAAATGATCTAACACAGACGGAGCAGACACAGAAACATCGGGCACAATATTTCTTCAATTACTCAGGAAATTACAGTTGAGTGATGAGAGAAAAACTCAACTAACATTTCACATGTCTCATGACATCTAACTTCTCCTTTCTTGACTCCTATACTCACTCGTCTATTCTTTCATATGCTCTCATATCACGCCTCGACATTTTCAAGGTATTTATAGAGAAATTTGTACAAGTCTATGACTAATCAAAGATCTAAGTGAACTATAACTATACTAATGTACATATGTGTACATTCCTCATATCCTCTGAATGTATTCTTCTTCCAAGCTTCAATTGGTGATTAGTCTGCACCAACAGCTCCCCCTCAATCATCAATTGAGGTTTCTCTTATCTTCTTTATGCCTGCCATGTCTTTAAACTTCTGTAGCTTTGGTCCATCCAAGCTCTTTGTAAGCATATCAGCTATCTGATCTTTAGTTGAAGTATGTATGACTTCAATCTCCTTATCCATCACTTTCTCTCTTAGAAAGTGATACTGAATCTCAATGTGTTTGGTCCTGGCATGAAAAACAGGATTAGCAGCTAAATACAATGAACTCATGTTACCACCATATATAATTGGTATCCCATGCACAATGTCAAAACTCTTCATCAAGGTCTTGAGCCAAATCACTTCCTTTGCAGCTTCAACCATGCCTTTATATTCAGCTTCTGTAGAAGACAAAGCAACTGTATGTTGCTTCTTGGAACACCATGAGATAAGTTTATCTCCCACATAACACATGTATCCATAAGTTGACCTTCTATCATCTGGATTACCTGCCCAATCTGCATCACTATAAATTTTGATATTTGTATCTGATGTGAACCCATAATACAAACCTTCTTTGAGTGTACCCTTAATGTATCTCAACACTCTTTGACCTGCAATCCAATGCTATTTCCTAGGACAATGCATAAATTGAGACAAAACCCCTACTGCATATGATAAATCAGGTGTAGTTAAAGTAGCATAGATAAGACTACCAACCAAACTCTGATATTGTCTCATGTCCTTGAATTCTTCACCTCCAAATTTACTCAATTTGTGAGTCACCTCCATTGGTGTAGGTGCTACCCTGCAATCATCCATTTTAAACTTGATTAACAAGTTCTTCAAATACCTTTCTTGAGTCACAAATACTCCATGTTGAGTATATGTAATCTCCATGCCCAAGAAGTATGACAAGTCTCCCAAGTCACTTATTTTGAACTCCTTTTCCATTTGCTTCTTGAGTCTTTGTATTCCTTCTTCATCTGTACCTGTAAGGATTATATCATCAACATATATGCACATGTATATGAAACCATTATCACTTGCTTTGACAAGCAAGCTACTATCTGCTTTAGACACCTGAAAACCAAGTTCTTTCAAGAACTTTACAAGTCTATAATTCCATGCCCTTGGGGCCTGCTTCAAGCCATATAAAGCTCTCTTGAGCTTGCACACATGATCTGGATACCTTTTATCTTTGAACCCTTGAGGTTGCTCCATGAATACATCATCTGAAATATAACCATTCAAAAAAGCATTTTTCACATCAAGTTGACATAACTTCCAACCTTTACATGCAGCAATAGCTATAAGTGTCCTGATGGTTGTCATCTTTGCCACAAGACTATAAGTCTCATCATAGTCAACACCATATGTCTGAGCAAACCCTTTGACAACAAGTCTAGCTTTGTATCTAGACACACTTCCATCTGCAAACCTCTTGGTCTTGTAAACCCACTTGCATCCAATGATCTTCTGGCTATTTGGCTTTGGAACCAAATCCCAAGTTTGATTTTCCAATAGTGCATCATATTCTTCCGGCATAGCTTTCTCCCATTTTTCCTTACCTTTTGCCTCTTCATATGTAGAAGGGTCTTCATCTGTTTTCACCATATAAGCATAATCTTTTGTAGCCAAAAATGAAGTATCATAACTATACCTTGTAGGTTGCCATTTGTTCCTTGTAGACCTCCTAAGTTCTCCACTTCTTGAGGTTTCTGGTTCTTCATATTCAGGATCAAACCTAGGTGTTTCTTCCACTTCAACCTGCACTTCATTATTCTTTTGCTCATCAAATATCTGAACTTTTGATTTACCTTTCCTTTGGCTCACTTCTTCTTCATCACGTGTATTGATATTGATTGTTCCTGCATACCAAGTACTTTGCTCATCAAATGTAACATCTTTAGAAACCATGAATTGTTTTGTAGATGGACTCCACAATCTATAACCCATCTGCTTATCATCATAACCAATGAAAACTTATTTTTCATCTTTAGGTTCCAATTTGTGCCTTAATTGTGATGGCACATATGCATATGCCACACATCCAAAAACTCTGCAATGATCCAAGGTAGGTCTCTTACCCCACCAAGCCTCATATGGTGTCATACCCTGCAAGGCTTTACATGGTAACCTATTGACCAAATAAGTGGCTGTATTTACAGCCTCAGCCCACAAATAATTAGGGCAATTTTTCTCCTTCATCATGGATCTTGCAAACTCAACAAGTGTTCTATTTCTCCTTTCTGCTACACCATTTTGTTGAGGAGAGTACCTGCAAGTAACTTCCCTTTTTATACCTGCATTCCACAAGTAATCACTGAACTCATTAGAGAAATACTCTCCCCCTCCATCTGACCTTAGTCTCTTCAACTTATGTCCTGTAATTCTTTCTGCATATGCATGATAGTGTTTAAATGTATTAAACACTTCTGACTTATCTTTGATCACATAAATAGTGATCCATCTAGTAGCATCATCAACATAAAAACACATAATACCTTGACCCATTTATATTGAAATCCTTTGATGGCCCCCACACATCTGTGTGTACCAATTCAAGCTTCTCTGAGTACATAAAACCATGCTTAGAGTAGGGTTGCTTATGAGCTTTACCTAATTGACATGCCTCACATCTGTATGTCATATGTTCACCTGCAACATTAGGCAAACCAAGCACTGAACCATTGTTAATCATGTCTTTAATACCTCTTTCATTGAAATGTCCAAGCCTCTTGTGCCAAAGATCTAACTCAGAGATCTTATGTCCTCCATATGTAAACATAGCATGACCAATATTGCCTTGAATCTTCAATGTAAATAATCTTCCTTCTTTCTTCCCTGAAACAATCTGTTTATACCCTTGACTAGGGTCTTCCACATATACTCCATCATTAGTGAACCTTACTTCATATCCCTTTTCAACAATTTGTCCTACACTTATCAAATTCTTAGGAATTGTAGGAACATACAAGACCTTACTCAATAAGGTACTACCATCCTTGGCCTTCACTGATCCAATTGACTTCACATTGTGCTTTGTGTTGTCACCTGTTTGAACAACATGATTAAAAACCTCATTCTCCAAATCAGTCATCAAAGCTATATTACCACTTAGGTGATTGCTACACCCTGAGTCAATATAGAAGACTCTTTGATCTTCACTCTGTCTTTCACAAGTTGCATTCATTATCAATGTTGAATCCTCCTTTTGATCTGAAGCATAATTGTAGTAGGTGTTGTTATATTGTTGACTTTGGAAACCTCTACCTGCATTTCTTCCAAAGTAACTCCTACTACCTCTACCTCTGAAATTACCTCTTTGATTTTTGCCACCTCTTCCTCTTGCATTATAGTTCTGATTATATCCATTATTACTCTGATTATTATGCCAACAATCATTAGCTAAGTGATTTGTCTTACCACAAATCCAGCAAGCTTTGCCTCCATCTTTGTTATTCCTGCCTCTTCCTCTACCTTTGCCACCTCCTCTTCCTCTTAGGAAGTTGGCTTGATTAGTTGTTGTTGGGAATGATGGTTGAATGCACTCAGGAGATTAGTTGGTGCTGCAAAACCTGCTTCACACTTGCCCTCCTTTGGCTCCAGATATGCTTAGTAGACTCCTTGAGCTTCCAAATGACACCAAAATATGCTATATGTACTTTGGAAAAGGTTTGAGTAATGACTTGATCAAAACAGACTACTTTGTAAATCACAAGACTTGAAAACTTTCTATTTTGGTCTTGATACCTGCTTAGTGTTATGCTCAGTGTGACCAGTGTAGTTACAATTAGCAAAATTCCTTCTAGGGATATTCTATTAGCTTAATAAGCTCCCATTTGCAAGTGGAATGAAAGGAAATGATAAACCACACTCAGAGAAATCACTTTAGCAAAATAAGGTGTACCCCCGATTTTTTAGGAGACTTACAGTCACAAACCAGTGAGCATGCCGACTGAGATTTCTCTATAATGGTTGATCCAATAGCCTTGAAACTTTGTAGGTGTATAGTAGACTTTGAGCTGAATCCAATGCACTTTGAATCATCCAATTTGAATCAGTAGATCTTGAGATATGCCTCTTGGAAGTTGACAGAGTTGAAGATGGTGACAAAGAGAAATCAGAGATTATGAATGTAAGTATATGTATTAGATCTATTGATTGTACATTCCCATTGGCATGATATGTAATGCCCAATGGTACTCAGAGGTGTAGGCTATAGTGTAGCACTCACACTCTCAATGAATTTGTCAGAAATGCCTCGGGAGAAGTGAAGAATTAGTGAGACTAACCCGCGAGTTTTTTCCACATCTTTTATAGGAGTTGATTGGTCATTTGAATTTGAATTCAAACTAATCTCCTAGAATCTTTCACCTAAAAGTTGATTGAGATATTCTCTCAATCATTCACCCAATCAATCAATCAAATGTTCCACGACTTTCTCAAGTAGGTGTGATTACAAGATATTCCAAAGTCATAATGACTTTTACAATAGGTAAAAAGTAAGAACTCATAAGCATGAGTTTCTATGACTCAATCTTCCAGAATTAATCCAAGCTTTATGTAATGTCTTCAAGGTACAAATCAAAGCCAAGTGTGAAGGCTTGATTTACACCAACAGCTCCCCCTCAAGCCAAACACTTTGGCTCAAGTCTTCATTTCTAGTCTTCAATTATTTCCTGCAATCCAATCATGGATTTAAATCTGCATAGCTTGCTTCCATCCAGAGCTTTAGTAAGCAAATCTGCACATTGCATATTAGTAGACACATAAGTCAATTGGATATCTTTGCTAAGTAATTTCTCCCTCACATAGTGGTAATGAACTTCTATGTGTTTTGTCCTAGCATGATAAATTGGATTAGTTGCAAGGTGAAGAGAACTTGTGTTATCACCAAAGATGATTGGTGGCCTTGTGTATAGGCCCAATTCTGAATATAATAGCTTCAACCAGATGGCTTCTTGAGTGGCATTTGCTAGCCCTCTATACTCTGCCTCAGTAGATGACAAAGCTACTGTGGGTTGTTTTTTGGATGACTAAGAAATTGGTTTATCACCTGCAAAACATATGTAACCAGATGTGCTTCTCCTGTCATCCTTGCAACCTGCCCAATCTGCATCTGAATATACCTTAATATCAATGTCTGATGAATAGGGAAAGTACAAACCATGATTTTGTGTTCCCTTTAGGTACTTTACTATCTTCTTTGCTGCCTCTAAATGAGGTACTCTTGGTTTGTGCATAAATTGGCTAAGTACACTAACACCATATGATATATCAATCCTGGTTAAGGTAGCATAATTAAGACTACCTACCAAACTTTGGTAACCTGTAACATCTTGGAGTTCTTCTCCTTCATGAGCACTGAGTTTATGGTTGACCTCCATAGGAGTGCCTGAGTTTTTAGCTTCCTGCAAATTAAACTTCTTGACCATATCCTGAATGTACTTCTTCTGAGTAATAAAGATACCTGAATTTGTGTAGACCAGTTCAAGTCCTAGGAAGTACTTCAATAATCCAAGATCATTAATCTTGAATTCCTTCATCATCTGTCCTTTGATATGTCTAATTCCCTGAACATCATTTCCTGTAATAATGATGTCATCAACATAGACACACAAGTATATTACCTCTGAATTGTTCTTTTTGATAAACAATGAAGTATCTGCTTTGCTCATTATGAATCCTTGGTCTAGAAGATAGGTTGTCAACCTGTAATTCCATGCTCTAGGTGCCTGCTTCAATCCATACAGAGCCTTCTTCAATTTACAAACATGATTTACCTTCTTGGGATCTTCATAGCCAGGTGGTTGTGACATGTAGACTTCTTCAGATATCCATCCATTCAAGAATGCATTCTTCACATCCAATTGGTACATGTTCCAATTTTTGGATGCAGCTACACTCACCATAACTCTGATAGTTGGCATCTTGGCCACAGGAGAAAATGTCTCCTCATAATCAATGCCTTGGGTTTGTGCAAAACCCTTGGCTACCAACCTAGCTTTATACCTGTTTATTGTACCATCTGAATTTCTTTTGAGTTTGTAGATCCATCTGGATCCCATCACCTTCATGGAGTCCTTCTTGGGTACCAAGTCCCAAGTGTCACTCTCCTTGAGAGCCTCCATTTCTTCATCCATTGCTTCCTTCCATTCTGGTTTAGTGATTGCTTCTTCAAATGTACCTGGTTCTTCATTCAAGAGATCCTTTGCAAGATATACAAAATGCTTGGTTACAAGGGAAGTATCATACCCATACCTAATAGGCTTCTTACTTTCTCTTTGAGATCTCCTCATAGCTTGAGTTGAGGATTCTGGTATATCCTCTAGCTTCTTCATCTTCATTTTCCCTTTGGATTTCCAAGCCTTGAACTCTTCAATGTTGATGGTGTCTTCATCATCTGAGCTTGTGTCCTCTTTCTGAATTGATTCTTCCTTGATAAGCTTGGGGAAGTCTTCTTCCATGTCATAAGGTAGACTAACCTTCTTGCATTCATTTTCATACCATGAATCATTCTCATCAAAGATGACATCTCTGCTTACCTTGAAGCCTTTGTTTGAGGGGTTGTAGAATCTGTATCCCTTCTGATTCAAATCATAACCAATGAAGATACATTTTTCAGCTTTAGGGTCTAGCTTTCCCCTTACCTGTGAGGGAATATGCACAGATGCAACACAACCAAAGATTTTGCAATGATCCAGGGATGGTCTCTTACCATGCCAAGCCTCATAGGGTGTCATTCCATCAAGTGTTTTTGATGGCAACCTGTTAATTAAATATGTGGCAGTAGATACACTCTCTGCCCAAAGATAATTTGGCAATTTCTTTTCATTTAGCATAGACCTAGCTGTCTCTACAATGAGTCTATTCCTTCTTTCAGCTACCCCATTTTGTTCAGGTGAGTACCTTGTAGTAATCTCCCTCTTGATGCCTCTTTCCTGCAAGAAATCTTCAAAGTCATTGGAGAAGTATTCTCCACCACCATCTGACCTTAGTTTCTTCAAATGTCTACCTGTTTGATTTTCAACTAATGCAAGATACCTTTTGAAACAATTAAATACTTCATCTTTATGTTTCATGAAGTATAAGACAATCCACCTGCTATAGTCATCAATGAAGGACACATAGTACCTTGATCCAGATATGGATGGCTCCTTGCTAGGTCCCCAAACATCTGTATGCACCAATTCCAGATAATCTTCATGCATAAAACCTTTCTTGGTATAGGTCAATCTGTGTGACTTACCAAATTGACAAGCCCCACACTTGTATATCATGTGTTGCTTGGATACATTAGGTATCCCAAGCACACATTGATCCCTACTCATTTGCTTTAAGGTCCTCTCTCCAATGTGACCTAATCTCTTGTGCCAAATCTCAAATTCTGATAGTGTTTGATCCTTATAGTTGTACAAAGCAATACTCTTAGTGTCTTCAACTTCAAAGGTAAACAATCTACCTGATTTTTCTCCCTTGGCTATCCTTCTGAATCCATGTCTTGGATCCTCCACATATGCACCATGTTGAGTGAACCTGACCTGCAGACCTTTTTCCACAATCTGACCTACACTCATCAGATTCTTGGTGATTGTTGGAACATACAACACTCTGCTCAATAAATTCTGATTACCATCACTAGTTTTGACATTGCCTACTTTAACAACTGAATGTTTAGTGTCATCACCTGTCTGCACTTGATGCTTGCCTTTGGGTTCTTCCAAATCAGAAAGTAATGCAACATTTCCAGCTACATGATTGGAGCAACCTGAATCAATATAGAATAAGTGGTCATCATTGATACCTGACTTAGATGTCATATTCATGATCAATAAGGAATCATCTTGCTCCTCTGCATAATTGTTGTAGTCTTTCCTATTTCTGTATCCACCTTGATAGTTGCCATTGTGATTGTAGTTGTTGTTAAAATTATTGTTGTAGCCATGGTAGCCTTGAGATTGGTTGAATCTGCCTCTGCCTTGAGAGTATCCTCCTCTTTGGTGACCTCTTCCTCTTTGGTTCTTGTAGTTTTTGTAGCATTCATCTGTGGTATGGTTAGACAAGCCACAAATATTGCATGGAGATTGGTTGTAGGGTCTCCCCCTACCTGACTTACCTCCTCTGCCCCTACCTCTAGAAGATCTACCTCTCCCTGCATAGTTTGCTTGGGAGGTAGAGCCTTCTTCATCAACCTTCTTACTTTTGCCTTTATCTTTTATCTTCTTATCAGTATAAAGGGCAGAGGGATTGTTACCTTTTGATTGCTCTCCATTCTTTGTAAGCTTTGCTTCATGAGTGAAGAGTTGTCCAATCAGAGTTGTTAGATCAGGTGCTTGGATGTCCATGTATAAGTCCATTGCTGTGGTAAAGCTCTCCCACTTGTCATCTACCTTTAGTCCATTGATAACTTGTCTGACTATTTGCTCTTCCTCAATTTCTTCTCCAACACTTGCAAGTTGGTCTGCAATGTCTTTGACTTTGGTAACAAAATCTGAGACAAATTGCTTTGATTGCTTCCTAAGAGTTGTAAACTCAACCCATAGTTGATTCTTTCTGGCCCTTGTGCTTGATGAAAAATAAGTTGACAAGGTTTCCCAAGTCTCTTGGGAAGTTTTGCAATTCCTTATGTGTGGTAGAAGGAAATCAGAAATAGAGTTTAGAAGATATGACCTTGCCAAAGCATCTTTTGCACACCATTGATTGAGTCTCTCTTGCTCTTCCTTGGTGGGTAGGCCTCTAGCTTTGAATGAGGGCAATTCCTCATCTCCTGATATGAATCCATACAAGCTCCTTCCTTGTAGATAGGTCTTCATCCTTAGAGACCAAGCTTGGTAGTTGTTCCTGTCTAATTTGTCAATGAAGGAAGGGAAACCATCACCCATGATTACCTTATAAGCTCTGATACCACTGTTGGGGATGATGGTTGAATGCACTCAGGAGATTAGTTGGTGCTGCAAAACCTGCTTCACACCTACCCTCCTTTGACTCCAGATATGCTTAGTAGACTCCTTGAGCTTCCAAATGACACCAAAATATGCTATATGTACTTTGGAAAAGGTTTGAGTAATGACTTGATCAAAACAGACTACTTTGTAAATCACAAGACTTGAAAACTTTCTATTTTGGTCTTGATACCTGCTCAGTGTTATGCTCAGTGTGACCAGTGTAGTTACAATTAGCAAAATTCCTTCTAGGGATATTCTATTAGCTTAGTAAGCTCCCATTTTCAAGTGGAATGAAAGGAATGATAAACCACACTCAGAGAAATCACTTTAGCAAAATAAGGTGTACCCCCGATTTTTTAGGAGACTTATAGTCACAGACCAGTGAGCACCCCGACTGAGATTTCTCTGTAATTGTTGATCCAATAGCCTTGAAACTTTGTAGGTGTATAGTAGACTTTGAGCTGAATCCAATGCACTTTGAATCATCCAATTTGAATCAGTAGATCTTGAGATATGCCTCTTGGAAGTTGACAGAGTTGAAGATGGTGACACAGAGAAATCAGAGATTATGAATGTAAGTATATGTATTAGATCTATTGATTGTACATTCCCATTGGCATGATATGTAATGCCCAATGGTACTCAGAGGTGTAGGCTATAGTGTAGCACTCACACTCTCAATGAATTTGTCAGAAATGCCTCGGGAGAAGTGAAGAATTAGTGAGACTAACCCGCGAGTTTTTTTCCACATCTTTTATAGGAGTTGATTGGTCATTTGAATTTGAATTCAAACTGATCTCCTAGAATCTTTCACCTAAAAGTTGATTGAGATATTCTCTCAATCATTCACCCAATCAATCAATCAAATGTTCCACGACTTTGTCAAGTAGGTGTGATTACAAGATATTCCAAAGTCATAATGACTTTTACAATAGGTAAAAAGTAAGAACTCATAAGCATGAGTTTCTATGACTCAATCTTCCAGAATTAATCCAAGCTTTATGTAATGTCTTCAAGGTACAAATCAAAGCCAAGTGTGAAGGCTTGATTTACACCAACAGTTGTGCCTTCTTCTTCATTTGCTTGTTGCTTTCCTTTGCTATTCTTCTTCTTGTCCTTTGAGTACATTGCATGACCTGCACTCTTGTCATCATCTCCTTTAACATCCTGCTCAAATGTTAGCATATGACCTAACAACTGATTTAAATCAGGAGTGAAATGATCAAGTGATAACTCTGTAGACAAAATGAATGGCTTCCATTTGTCATCACCTCTTAAACCTGTAAGAATTTGCCTTACTAATTTATCCTCCTCAATGTCTTCATCAACAGCTCCTAAAGCATCTGCAATG
>CM035421.1:64851746-64861746 GCA_020310875.1 Ceratopteris richardii | reverse complement strand
CTACCCGATAAGTTTGGGCATAACCTTTGACCACAAGTCTAGCCTTATATCTAGACACCTTACCATCTGCAAATCTCTTTGTTTTATATACCCACTTGCATCCAATGACCTTCTGATTCTTTGGTCTTGGTACTAGTTCCCAAGTTTCATTTTCAAGTAGAGCATCATACTCTTCCTGCATTGCCTTCTCCCAATTCTGTTTACCTTTGGCTTCTTCATAAGTAGTTGGATCTTCTTCTGTTTTCACAATGTAGGCATAATCTTTTGTTGTTAGGAAAGATGTATCATAACTATACCTTATAGGTTCTTTCCTTTCCCTTGTAGATCTTTTGATTTCTGCACTTCTTGAAGTTTCAGCCTCATTTGATTCTGGATCAAATCTTGGCCCTTCTTCTACATGATCCTGCACTCTACATCTAGAGTCAACTTCATCAACAATTTCTTCACATACCTTTACTTTTGCCTTTCCTTTTCTTTGAATTTCTTCAACACCTGTATACTCATTTGGTGATCCTGTATACCACATATTTTGCTCATCAAATGTCACATCTTTAGTAACAAGAAATTGCTTTGTGGATGGACTCCACAATCTGTAACCCATCTGTCTATCATCATATCCAATAAACACATACTTCTCTGCTTTTGGTTCTAGCTTATGTCTTAATTGTGAAGGAACATAAGCATATGCAATACATCCAAATACTTTACAATGATCAAGACTAGGTTTCTTACCCCACCATGCTTCATAAGGGATTCCTCCATCCAAAGCTTTGCAAGGCAACCTATTCACAAGATATGTTGCAGTGTTAATGGCTTCTGCCCATAAGTAATTTGGACAATTCTTTTCCTTCATCATGGCTCTTGCAAACTCTACAAGAGTCCTATTCCTCCTTTCTGCTACTCCATTCTGTTGAGGGGAGTACCTGCAAGTTACTTCTCTTTTGATACCTGCATTCCACAAATAATCATTAAACTCTTTAGAGAAATACTCTCCCCCTCCATCTGATCTTAGTCTCTTGAGCTTTTGCCCTGTGATCCTTTCTGCATAAGCATGAAAATGTTTGAATGTCTTGAAAACTTCTGATTTATCCTTGATTACATACAAAGTAATCCACCTGGTTGCATCATCAACAAACAACACATAATATCTGGATCCATTTATGCTATAGTCCCTTGAGGGTCCCCATACATCTGTATGAACCAATTCAAGCATATTTGAATGCTTGTACCCTGATTTGTTATAAGAACCTTTATGTGCTTTACCTAATTGACAAGCTTCACACTTGTACACCATATGTTGCCCCTCAATGTTTGGCAATCCAAGCACCACCTGATTCTTTGACATCTCCTTTATAGCTCTCTCATTGAAATGACCTAGCCTTTTATGCCATAGGTCTAATTCAGATACCTTTTGACTTCCATAGGTAAATAATGCATGTCCCACATTACCTTGGACTTTGAGAGTGAACAATCTTCCTTCCTTTTTACCTGCAATTATGTTTCTATATCCCTGATTTGGATCTTGTACATAGACACCATCATTTGTGAATCTTACTTCATATCCTTTCTCCACAATTTGCCCTACACTTATCAAATTTTTAAGAATAGTAGGAACATAAAGTACCTTGCTCAGAAGTGTACTTCCACTCTTTGTCTTCACTGATCCAATGCTCTCCACTTTATGTTTGGTATTGTCACCTGTTTGAACTGTATGTCCATTCACCCTTGCTTCCATATCAGTCATCAAGGATAGATTCCCACTCAGATGGTTGCTACACCCTGAGTCAATATAAAACACTCTTTGATCTTCTCCCATTGATTCATGAGTTGCATTCAAGATAAGAGTCATGTCATCTTTCTGATCTGATGCATAATTGTAATAATTATTGTTGTAGGACTGAGATTGGAAGTTTCTTCCACCTCCTCTACCATATGATGTCCTACCTCCTCTTCCTCTGAAATTGCCTCTTTGATTTCTGCCTCCTCTACCTCTTTGACTATAATTCTGATTATTGCTTCCACCATTTTGATTGTTATACCAACAATCATTTGCCAAATGATTTGTTCTGCCACAAATCCAACAAGCTTTAGCATTATCTTTGTTCTTACCTCCTCTTCCTTTACCTCTGAAGTTCATCTTCCCTTTTGTAAAGTTAGCTTGATTTGAATTCCCTTCATCATCATTTGATTGCTTTCCCTTGCCATTCTTTTTCTTGTCTTTGGAGTACATAGCTTGACTTGTACTTCTATCATTGTCTCCTTTAAGATCCTGCTCAAAGGTTAGCATGTGTCCTAGCAATTGATTAAGATCAGGAGTAAAGTGATCAAGTGACAATTCTATGGACAATATAAAAGGCTTCCACTTCTCATCACCTCTTAGACTTGTAAGTATTTGTCTTACCAACTTTTCCTCTTCAATGTCTTCATCCACTGCTCCCAAGCTATCTGCAATATCTTTCATCCTTGCCACATAATCTGAAATTGATTGTGAGCTCTTCTTCTTGAAGGTTGTGAACTCAGCCCATAGTGAGGACTTCCTTGACTTAGTTGTATTTTGGAAATGCTCTTCCAAGGCATTCCAAACATCTGTAGCACTTTCCAAACCTCTGATGTGAGGTAAAAGGTAATCATTTACAGCCATGTAGATGATACTCCTTGCTTGAGCATCCTTTCTCATCCAAGTCTTCAACATTGCAAGTTCTTCTCTAGTAGGAATACTTGGATCTGCAAACTCAAGTTTTTCTTCATCTCCTGTAATAAATGATATAAGATCTTTGCTCATGAGGTGTGCTTCCATCCTCATGGACCATGCTGGATAGTTCTCCCTATCTAGTTTATCAATCTGCAAGCTTTCTCCCATCCTTGACTTTCTGTATCTGCAATTACTATGGTTTATGAGGAGAAAGTGTACCTTTGATATAATCTTTGTCCTTCTTGATTCTTTCGAACTTGTACTATGAACTTCTGCAAGTTATCTTCAATAATTTGTCCTTATCCTCCTTTGATTTGGAAGATCTTCAATATCTGCACCAGTCTGAACTTCGATTATCTTTTCTTCTCTTGTACTTCACCTTTAGCTCTGATACCACTGTTGGAGACCTTTTAATCTCCAAAGGTTTGATCTACACTGACTTAAGAACACTTCTATGTCAGTTATAAACCAAACTTTACACAAACACTATTCCTTTTTTCCAAAACTTCAAGTAACACTTCTCTGAGTGAAGAAGTGTCAACTTCAGAAAGTCTGCTTCAGATATCAACTTCTTTACCTGCACAAATCTTCAAATTTCTTCAAGTAAATGATGCACAAGTATTAGCAATACCTTTGCGCAATCATACTAGCCATTAGTTCTCAAAACTAATCACCAAAAGTTTAATTTGATCATTAAGATCAAATACATGTCAGAAAATGATTCTCAGAAGTTGCGCCTTCGACATAGCCAACTTCTTAACTTGATTTCTCCCAATCTGAAACCCGTTTTGCTAAATGCTTTTAGCCATAGCTTCCTTATCTTCTAACTTAAATTTTAAGTGCTCACTCATCAAAAACTTTACAGTATACACTCAGATCTGATCAAAACACTGAGACGGAAAAGTGCGCTACTTTCAGGCTTCAGTTCTCACATTCTACATATGAATGTTCCTAATGATCATTCTCACAGTAGGAGAGGAATTAGATTCTGAAACTCTAGACATAGCTTCATTAGCTTCTGAATTAGATGTGTACAAAAGAATTTCTGATCCACATGATCAGACAGAGAGCACTCAGAGAAAAACCCGTCGCTATTTTCTGGAAAAAAACTCTCTACACATCTTCCTGAAAATTGTCATCTACAAAAATGACTCTATTACTTTCTCTCTTACATTTCTTGTCATAATTATCTTATATATACACGACTTTAGACTCATCTCGCGTCTATGACTCTATTCCTTATCATTCTAAGGATTTAACTATACTTAGCTTACAAAATTCTTCACTTATATGTACATATGTGTACAAGACATCATCCTGAATTCTTCTTCACTTTACAAGTGTCTTTCTTTGCTTCATTCTGACCATAAGCATTCTCCAAGATCTGTATAATTGATGGAGAATGTTAATCTCCAAAAGAACAACTTACTTTTGTGATTAGAGCACCTCTATACCAAGAGTAAGTCAAACACTCCACTAATTTAGAGGATCAATTGCTAATTATCAAAAGATTAACAAATCTGTGAAGAAGATGAAACACAGAAAAGTCTGCTCCACTATTTCTCCACATTGACTTATCAAACGTGTAAAGTTTTTGATGAAACTTTGTATGAAGTATCTCCTAGAGATTGCGCATCTACTCCAAGTTGAATCTCTTCAAAAGATTAAGTATAACTTGAGAAATCAACTTCTCAAGTTACCTATGTCAGAAATTGTTATTTAGAACAGTCGACTTTACACCTGTAACTTTTAAGACTTGATTCTCCTTGAATAGAACCCGTTTTACAAAATGCTTCTAGACATGAGTAGCTTATCTTACAACTTAAAGATTAAGCCCTCACTCATGCAAAACTTTAAACTGTGCTAGGAGAAATGATCAAAACATTAACTTTGAAATCTGCGCCTGTTTTAGGAACCAGTGAACATACTTCACATATGAATGTTCCTACACTTAATTCACTCAGCCTGATTACAATTAGAAGCTAAAACTTTGCACAGAGGTCAAGCAACTCTCAACTTAGACTTGTACAAAAGCATTTCACAATTGATCTACTGTAGAAGGAGAACACGCAGAAACATCGGGCGCAAAAATTTTCATTTACTCAGAAGAATTACAACTGAGTGATGAGAGCTAACTCAACTAACTTTTCCTCTATCTCATGACTTCTATCTCCCTCATTCTTGACTTCTAACTATTGTCACATATGCTCTCATACATGCCCCGACTTTTCTCAAAGTATTTATAGATAATTTGTACATGATTCTTACTCAACAAAAGATCTAAGTCATCTATGACTATGCTAATGTACATATGTGTACACTTCTCTTGTCCTCTGAATGTAATCTTCTTCCACACTTTAGGAATTGATTCTTCCTTCATCATTTGATCTTCCAAGCCTTCAATTGGTGATTGGTCTGCACCAACAGCTCCCGCTCAATCATCAATTGAGGTTTTCTCTGTCTTCTTTATACTTGCCATGTCTTTGAACCTTTGTAACTTAGGTCCATCCAGACTCTTTGTCATCATATCTGCCACTTGTTCTTTTGTTGGAGTATACATCACTTCAATCTCTTTATCTAGTACCTTTTCCCTCAAGAAATGATACTGAATCTCTATATGCTTAGTCCTAGCATGAAAAACAGGGTTAGCTGCCAAATACAAAGAACTCATATTGTCTCCAAAAATTATTGGAGTACTATGATCAAACTCAAAACTTTTCATCAAGGTCTTCAACCATATCACTTCCTTTGCAGCTTCTACCATTCCCTTATACTCAGCTTCTGTGGATGATAAAGCAACTGTATGTTGCTTCTTTGAACACCAAGAAACTAGCTTATCTCCAACATAACAGAGATACCCATGAGTAGACCTTCTATCATCTGAGTCACCTGCCCAATCTGCATCACTAAATACTTTGATTCTTGTATCAGAAGTGAAACCATAATACAAACCTTCACTTAGGGTTCCTTTGATATATCTGAGTACCCTTTGGGCTGCAATCCAATGAGTCTTCTTTGGACAATGCATGAATTGTGACAACACACCTACTGCATATGATAGATCTGGCCTTGTCAAGGTAGCATAGATTAGACTACCTACCAAACTCTGATATTTCTTCATATCATTGAACTCTTCACCTCCATACCTGCTTAATTTATGATTTACCTCCAATGGTGTAGTTGAGGTCCTGCAATCTTCCATGTTAAACTTGACTAGAAGATTCTTCAAGTATCTCTCTTGTGAAACATATACTCCATGTTGAGTATACACAATCTGCATTCCTAGAAAATAAGATAAGTTTCCCAAATCACTTATCTTAAACTCCTTCTCTATTTGTCTTTTGAGTTCATTGATTCCTTGAGCATCTGTTCCTATAACAATAATATCATCAACATAAATGCACATGTAAATGTATCCATTTTCACTTGCCTTCACTAGCAAGCTACTATCTGCCTTTGATGCTTGAAATCCACATTCATTCAAGAACTTAACCAATCTGTAATTCCAAGCTCTTGGAGCTTGCTTCAACCCATATAAAGCTCTCTTGAGCTTACACACATAATCTGATCCAATTGATTCCATGAAGCCTTCTGGTTGCTCCATATATACTTCATCTGCAATATATCCATTTAGAAATGCATTTTTCACATCCAATTGTGATAATTTCCATCCCTTACAAGTAGCAATAGCAATCAATGTCCTAATTGTAGACATCTTAGCAACAGGACTAAAGGTTTCATCATAATCTACCCCATAAGTTTGGGCATATCCTTTGACCACAAGTCTAGCCTTATATCTAGACACCTTACCATCTGCAAACCTCTTTGTTTTATATACCCACTTACATCCAATGACCTTCTGATTCTTTGGTCTTGGTACTAGTTCCCAAGTTTCATTTTCAAGTAGAGCATCATACTCTTCCTGCATTGCCTTCTCCCAATTCTGTTTACCTTTAGCTTCTTCATAAGTGGTTGGATCTTCTTCTGTTTTCACAATGTAGGCATAATCTTTTGTTGTTAGGAAAGATGTATCATAACTATACCTTATAGGCTCTTTCCTTTCTCTTGTAGATCTCCTGATTTCTGCACTTCTTGAAGTTTCAGCCTCATTTGATTCTGGATCAAATCTTGGCCCTTCTTCTACATGATCCTGCACTCTACATCTAGAGTCAACTTCATCAACAATTTCTTCACAAACTTTTACCTTTGCCTTTCCTTTCCTTTGTATTTCTTCAACACCTGTATACTCATTTGGTGATCCTGTATACCACATATTTTGCTCATCAAATGTCACATCTTTAGTAACAAGAAATTGCTTTGTGGATGGACTCCACAACCTGTAACCCATCTGTCTATCATCATATCCAATAAACACATACTTCTCTGCTTTTGGTTCTAGCTTATGTCTTAATTGTGAAGGAACATAAGCATATGCAATACATCCAAATACTTTACAATGATCAAGACTAGGCTTCTTACCCCACCATGCTTCATAAGGGGTTCCTCCATCCAAAGCTTTGCAAGGCAACCTATTCACAAGGTATGTTGCAGTGTTAATAGCTTCTGCCCATAAGTAATTTGGACAATTCTTTTCCTTCATCATGGCTCTTGCAAACTCTACAAGAGTCCTATTCCTCCTTTCTGCTACTCCATTTTGTTGAGGGGAGTACCTGCAAGTCACTTCTCTTTTGATACCTGCATTCCACAAATAATCATCAAACTCTTTTGAGAAATACTCTCCCCCTCCATCTGATCTTAACCTCTTTAGCTTTTGTCCTGTGATCCTTTCTGCATAGACATGAAAATGTTTGAATGTCTTGAAAACTTCTGATTTATCCTTGATTACATACAAAGTAATCCACCTGGTTGCATCATCAACAAACAACACATAATATCTGGATCCATTTATGCTATAGTCCCTTGAGGGACCCCATACATCTGTATGAACCAATTCAAGCAAATTTGAATACTTGTACCCTGATTTGTTATAAGAACTCTTATGTGCTTTACCTAATTGACAAGCTTCACACTTGTACACCATATGTTGCCCTTCAATATTTGGCAATCCAAGCACCACCTGATTCTTCGACATCTCCTTTATAGCTCTCTCATTGAAATGACCTAGCCTTTTATGCCATAGGTCTAATTCAGATACCTTTTGACTTCCATAGGTAAATAATGCATGTCCCACATTACCTTGGACTTTGAGAGTGAACAATCTTCCTTCCTTTTTACCTGCAATTATGTTTCTATATCCCTGATTTGGATCTTGTACATAAACACCATCATTTGTGAATCTTACCTCATATCCTTTCTCCACAATTTGCCCTACACTTATCAGATTTTTAGGAATAGTAGGAACATAAAGTACCTTGCTCAGAAGTGTACTTCCACTCTTTGTCTTCACTGATCCAATGCTCTCCACTTTATGTTTGGTATTGTCACCTGTCTGAACTATATGTCCATTTACCCTTGCTTCCATATCAGTCATCAAAGATAGATTCCCACTCAGATGGTTGCTGCACCCTGAGTCAATATAAAACACTCTTTGATCTTCTCCCATTGATTCATGAGTTGCATTCAAGATAAGAGTCATGTCATCCTTCTGATCTGATGCATAATTGTAATAATTATTGTTGTAGGACTGAGATTGGAAGTTTCTTCCACCTCCTCTACCATATGATGTCCTACCACCTCTTCCTCTGAAGTTGCCTCTTTGGTTTCTGCCTCCTCTACCTCTTTGGTTATAATTCTGATTATTGTTTCCACCATTTTGATTGATATACCAACAATCATTTGCCAAATGATTTGTTCTGCCACAAATCCAACAAGCTTTAGCATTATCTTTGTTCTTACCTCCTCTTCCTTTACCTCTGAAATTTGTCTTCCCTTTTGTGAAGTTAGCTTGATTTGAATTCCCTTCATCATCATTTGATTGCTTTCCCTTGCCATTCTTTTTCTTGTCCTTGGAGTACATAGCTTGACTTGTACTTCTATCATTGTCTCCTTTAAGATCCTGCTCAAAGGTTAGCATATGTCCTAGCAATTGATTAAGGTCAGGAGTAAAGTGATCAAGTGACAACTCTATGGACAATATAAAAGGCTTCCACTTCTCATCTCCTCTCAAACCTGTAAGTATTTGTCTTACCAACTTTTCTTCTTCAATATCTTCATCCACTGCTCCCAAGCTATCTGCAATATCTTTCATCCTTGCCACATAATCTGAAATTGATTGTGAGCTCTTCTTCTTGAAGGTTGTGAACTCAGCCCATAGTGAGGACTTCCTTGACTTAGTTGTGTTTTGGAAATGCTCTTCCAAGGCATTCCAAACATCTGTGGCACTTTCCAAACCTCTGATATGAGGTAGAAGGTAATCATTTACAGCTATGTAGATGATACTCCTTGCTTGAGCATCCTTTCTCATCCAAGTCTTCAACATTGCAAGCTCTTCCCTAGTAGGAATACTTGGATCTGCAAACTCAGGTTTTTCTTCATCTCCTGTAATAAATGATATAAGATCTTTGCTCATGAGGTGTGCTTCCATCCTCATGGACCATGCTGGATAGTTCTCCCTATCTAGCTTATCAATCTGCAAGCTTTCTCCCATCTTGTATCCACCTGTGTATTGAAATCTTCAAGCTTTACAAACAATGTATGTACCTTTACTTTGAATTGGACTCCTTTTGCCTTTCTTGATGTCAAATAGTCTTCTCCTCGAGCTTTGACTCCAAGCTTTCACTTCTTAGTCCTTCAAGTGTTGAATTTCTTGAATCTGCAGCAGTCGGGATCCTCCTTTCTTCAAATTGATGTCTCCTGCTCTGATACCACTGATGGAGAATGTTAATCTCCAAAAGAACAACTTACTCTTGTGATTACAGCACCTCTATACCAAGAGTAAGTCAAACACTCCACTAATTTAGAGGATCAATTGCTAATTATCAAAAGATTAACAAATCTGTGAAGAAGATGAAACACAGAAAAGTCTGCTCCACTATTTCTCCACATTGACTTATCAAACGTGTAAAGTTTTTGATGAAACTTTGTATGAAGTATCTCCTAGAGATTGCGCATCTACTCCAAGTTGAATCTCTTCAAAAGATTAAGTATAACTTGAGAAATCAACTTCTCAAGTTACCTATGTCAGAAATTGTCATTTAGAACAGTCGACTTTACACCTGTAACTTTTAAGACTTGATTCTCCTTGAATAGAACCCGTTTTACAAAATGCTTCTAGACATGAGTAGCTTATCTTACAACTTAAAGATTAAGCCCTCACTCATGCAAAACTTTAAACTGTGCTAGGAGAAA
>CM035421.1:64769246-64846746 GCA_020310875.1 Ceratopteris richardii | reverse complement strand
TTTTTCCTATCCAGACCGAGATTATTTCATGGATGACGCTTTCGTGGAATAATGAGATGACTCGTGAAGATCTGTTTCAGTTAGGATTATGCACTTAAATCTAGGAAATAAAATGATTGAAGAAGCTATTCAAAAATTTAGAGAATCACGTCTTAAAAATAAAATCTATTTTGATAAAAAACATAGACTTAGACCTCGTACTATAGAAGTAGATGATTGGGTATTAGTTTATGATAGTACTTTCGATACTCAGTATGATGCTAGGAAGAAATTAATTAAAAGATGGTTTGGTTCGTATGTAGTTGTAAGTGTATTTGATAATGGTACATTTAAACTTAGAGAATTTGATGGTTCTTTGTTGAGAAATTTGATTGCAGGGAAAAGAGTTAAACTGTTCAAGAAGAGAAATAATGAAAATTATGAGATTGAAGAGATTGATGCTAATGATGATGCTGATGAAGATGAAGATGATGACTAAAATATTTATTTAAAATCAGGTGAAAAAGTTTTAATTAAAGATTCTTTGATTTTTTGTGTATATGCATGGCATTACTGAATGAATAAAAAGGATATGTTCAAATTTATTTAAAAAAAATCAATTAGAATTTAAGATGTTAAATATGTGATATATTTATGATTGAAGCATGAAAAACTTGTATTTATATGAACTGAATCAGATAGTTAATTAGAAATTTTGGAATTGGAAGCTTGTGGAAGAAATGGTAGCATTATTATGAATACATGTATATGTTGAAAATTTTATCCATTAGTAAGTGGAATTTTTGTATCTCACTATTTATTCCTTATGAGATCTGACCTCTAAATGAATTAAAAAAATAAAACTTCATACCCAATTAGCCTATATGTATGTGTTTGTTGTTGGTGCGCTATGTTGGGCTAGTAGGCGGGTGGAACAACCTTGGTCGGGTGATCAAGGCCACGAGCTGACGCTAGTTTCATCATAGGCCTAACCTTTATGTTGTTATGCGCCTACATGGGTCAGTAGGCGGGTGGACTTACTCTGGTCGGGCGATCAAAGCCAAGAGCTGACATCGATTTCATGTAGGGCTGACATAGTTTTGTCGTGCGCTATGCCGGGTTGGGAGACAAGTGGAACAAACTTGGCTGGGTGGACAAGTCCAGGAGTCGCACCCAATTTTGGTATAGGATGATTTGTTAAAAATAAATAAAGAGCTTAGTTGGGATGAAGTACTAAAGCAAGAGAAAAATGATATGAAAAAAAGAAATGAATGGAGGGTCAGGCCATAGGAAATAAAAGTAAGAGGCATATAATTCTATTAATTGATGAAAACATTTTGGTATATGTTGTTATACAGGATAAGTTACTTATTCCAAGCAAGTTACATGAACAGAAGGACTATGACACTTATGATTTATTCCTATAAATGCTTGTTTAAATGTGGATTCAGAGATATAACATGATATTTATATGACTTATATCTACTTTGTTTTTTTTAGAAGATTTGTGCTAATCTTTTTAATTGCACAAAGTATGAATGCATGATAAAATAGAACTTTGAAAATTTAAAACTAATTTTCAAAAGAATTTGATATGCTCCACTTGAATCTGCAGGTTGGCCCATCGGGACGATGTGTAGGTTTAGTGGGGGTGGATGTCGGAAAGAATCTATTCCTCTTAAAATGTTATTAAAAATTAAAAGATTAATTGGTTGAAATAAGTTTGAATAATTTATGAAAAATTTGACTAATGTTTGATTTTAATTTTTCCAGGACAAGAAGTTTGATGATTAATACCAAGATGGGAAGTATTTATCAAGGTGTTTTCAAAGATAATTATAGGTATATATTAAAAATCAAGGGTTAGTCAAGGGTTTATTTATGTTTTGAAAGTAAACTCAAGGGTATTTAAGGGTCAAATATAGGTTTTGAACATGTTTTATAGGGTTGATCAAGCTTAATTTCAAGGTTAACTAAGGGTTAATTAATAAGTCTAGAGGATTATGGAAGGGTAGAAGATTAGATTATGGGTTAGTTGAGGATTAAAAACATGGTTTAATGTTAGTTGAAGGGTAACCTATGGTTAAGAGATTAATTAAGTAGGTTTTAGTCTCTAAAAGAGTTTATAAATAGGATAAAATATAATAAATGAAACCTTAGCAAAATATTTTAAATATAAATGATTAATTAAATATGTTAATTATCAATTGACATTTTAACACTAAGGTTATGGTTACATTTAAAATTATTGATGGGTTTATTCTAAAGGGTTGCATTTATTCTAAAAGTGATTAACTAAATAAAAAGGAATTGAAGGGTTGTATTTATTAAATTCTAAATGGAAGGTCAAGAGAATATTTAATTTGAGTGGTTGAGTGTATTTTTGGAAAAATTAAATAGAAGAATTTCCCACTCCTAATTTTTGGTTGAGATATGTTGAGTTGAAGAGGAGTAAATGTAGGCAGCATGCTTCAGTTATCTTAGGGAAAATGTGGGCTATGGTGGGCTACTCTCATCTATATAAAGAGGGGAGTCGTATTCACAAGCTCATGTTATTTTTCAGGTACTCTATTTACTCTATGCTCTAGGCTATGGTTATTTGTGCACTCATTTCCATGACTCTCCTTTTGACAGGAGGAGAGAGAAGGCCATCTCTCTTGCTTTTGCACTTCATTCAATGAGAAGCAATTTTTTTTTGATAAAAACAGAAAAGATAAATTAATAAAGGAGTTTACAACTTGTGCTCAAGGCAGGAGCCACATAGACAAAGGGTTACACATCCAGGGCCATGGAAAGCCTTTTACAAGAGTAGTGAGCAGATAATATATGCCGCCACCTAGTAAACTTATTTACAGACAAAACTTGATGAGTTTCCTAACCTTGAAGGGGTGCATCAAAAATTTTATGAATACATTTGAAGGCAGCTCTCTTTAGCTTTGCAGGTAAGGAAATGAGAAAATTTCTTTTTCCTGTGTTGAAAGTAAAATCATTTTTGCTTTTAGTTCAGTTTGTACAGAGAAAATAAGTGACGAGCTCGATGGATTTTTCCCTTTCTTTATTTCTTTTTCTCCTCCCTCATTTCACCCTTTCTTTTCCTTTTTTCTTTTGCTTCTTTAATGTTTCTTTTTTTATTCCTCTCTTACTCCCTCTTTTTCTCTCTCCCTCTCTTCTCTGCAGGTGGCGCAGCAGTGCTGCACGCGCAGTAGAGAGAGAGAGAGAGAGAGAGAGAGAGAGAGAGAGAGAGAGAGAGAGAGAGAGAGAGAGAGAGAGAGAGAGAGAGAGAGAGAGAGTCTGAGTATAGTTATTTATTTATTTTATTATTTTATTTTTTGTTCTTTCTTTTTTTATTTTAATTTCTCCTTCCTCCCTCCCTGCAGTCTGCCGATGGGCGCAGACGGCCGCAGAAGAGAGAGAAAGAGAGTGAAGAAAGAGAGAGAGAGAGAGTGAGAGAGAGAGAGAGAAAGTGAAAGTTTTTTTTTCTTTTCTTTTCTTTTTTATTAGGTATTTTAATTACTGTTTCCTTTTTTAAATTATTATGTTTATATATACATTTACTTTATTTATCTTTATAGTTTATATATATTAAATGTTTTATTTCTTTATTTTTTATGTTTATATATTTAAATATTATATTATGTTATATTTTCTTGTTTTGTGTTATATTTATGTTTAAATATATTTATTAAATATATACCAAAATGAAAATATGGAGTGTAAATGTATAAAGGTATATGTATATGTATTTATGTATGAGAATGTATATGTATTTATGTATGTGTGTGTATGTATGTGTGAAAGTGTTTTAGCTTAGGTTCATTACATTTTAATGTTATTATGACATGCATATGCATTGAGTATGTTTGTTTGAGATGAATGATATGAATGGTTAATGATTTTATTATGCATGAAGGGTATGTGTGTATGTTTATTTAACTAAATTTATTTCAATTCCGAAACTTCTTTTATGAGTTTCAGGAGGGTCCATTTAGCCATTATCACTTATCTTTCTCAAAGATTTCTTCATATTATCTAAACTTCTCCTTATCCAATCATTTATCCTTTCCTTTTCTCATCCATTAGCCAAGCTTCTTCAACCCTTAGCTTGATAGAAACGTATTAGAAATGCATTGGATTTAGTAAATGTTTGTAACAATGTTAGATGTTAGTGTATGTACCGATGTAAATGTTAGGCATGTTAGTGAATGTTAGGCATGTTAGTGAATGTATGCATGTTAGATGTTAGGTAGTGCATGTTAGAAGTTAGGTAGTGCATGTTAGATGTTAGGAAGTGCATGTAAATGTTAGGTATGTTAATGAATGTTAAATGTATGTTAGTGCATGCATATGTTATTGCATGTTAGGTGTTAGCAAATGTATGCATAGTTAATGTGTGTATATTAGATATTAGTGCTTGCAGGTTGTGTGTTTGTGCATGTATGTTCATGCATGTGTGCTAGTGCATGTACATGTATGCATGTGTGTATGTTAGTGCATGCATGTTCATATATGTGTATGTTAGTGCATGCATGTTCATATATGTATGTTAGTACATGTAAGTTCATGATAGGAATGGTATGCATGTATGTTAGTGCATGTTATGTTTGCATGTTCATGTATGCATGTTCATGTATGCATGTTATGTATGCATGTTCATTTATGTTTGTGCATGTATGTTCATGCATGTGTGTTAATGCATGTGATTTGTGTATGCATGTGCATGTATGCATGTGAGTTATGTTAGTGCATGTTATGTATGCATGTTCATTTATGCATGTGCATGTATGCATGTAATTTATGTTTGCATGTTCATGTATGCATGTTCATTTATGTTTGTGCATGTATGTTCATGCATGTGTGTTAGTGCATGTAAGTTTATGTATGTCAGTTAAATGCATGTTCATTTATGTGTATGCATGTTAGTTAAATGCATGTTCATTTTTGTGTATGCATGTTCATTTATGCATGTGCATGTATGCATGTGAGTTATGTTAGTGCATGTTATGTATGCATGTTAGTATGCATGTGATGTATATTAGCATATGTAATATATATGAATATGTATAAGTGTATGAAGCTATGTATATATATGAATTATAAGATGTATGCTCAAAATAATGTATGAATGAAATATTTTATTGCAATGTGTATATTAAAATAAATGTGTGTACTTGTGATATTTATGTATTAGAAAAGTTAATTATCTTATATTAAACAGAGTTTTTTAAATATGTTAAGATTTAAATGAGTGTTTAATCTTTTATAAAAGCATACTTATATTTCTCATGTTATTTTTCAGATGATATGTAGCCTTTGTTGAAGACGAACTGAAGAATTGAAATGTGGAAAAGAATTTATTTAGCTAAAATCTATTGTTTAGTTTGTATAGGATATCATTTTTATGAACAATATCTTATAACTTTTTGTATACGAAATCTTTCATTTAAACAGTTTAAATAATATTAATCTATTTGCATTTCATATTTTATATCTAAAGAAGCTTCATCTAGTAATACTTTTTTATCTCCATCTACATTTGAATTACTATTTCCTATTCTAGATGAAATTAATGATAATTAAAATATAGAAATTGAAGAGCTAGTTAAATATATAATTGTAGAAGAAACTTTGCATTCAAGAGAGTTTGATCGTAGATTATCTAGAACATTACCATTAATTTCCATTGTTCCACCTAGTATTGAAAATAGTGAAAATCTTTTCCCTCCATCTATAGCTAGCAACATTGATAAATCTCAAATAGATTTAAAAGTAACAGAAATGATTAAACATAAAGTAGTTAGTGAAGAATTGATCCTACCATCCTACATAGCGCAGTCAATAGATATAGAAATGCTTTGCCTTACGGACCTTAGGAAAAAAAATACTTGTTCTGCATAGTCACCTTGTCTGCGCCGTTAGCAAGATGATTGAATTGATTCACCAGTCGTCACAAATTGCTCCCACACCGTTATAAGGACCTAGATGGGACACTCTCACTTGAAGCCTTTATAAGAAAGATGGACTTTTTTTATATGAGTAGCTTGTGCGAAGTTCTAAAACCACTTAGGAAGAAAAATTTTGACTCCTTGTAGTGCATGTCTCTAGATCCTCAGCTCTAATTAGCACTAATGCCTTTCGCCTCAACCAAAAAGTCACGAAGGAAAAGAAATAAATAAAAAAGGAGTACATTGATGGTTGCTATGAAAAGAAAAAGAAAAAGAAAGAGAAAAAGAAAAAGAAAAAGAAAAAGAAAAATTATGTTGGGAAATGATGATGAATCTACCCTCAACGAAAGATGATGGTGAGAAAGAGACAGAGAGAGAGAGAGAGAGAGAGAGAGAAGGAGACAAAAGCAACATAGGTGATGTGTGCGATAGAATGGTAGTGAAATAGAAACACACAGAGAAAGGAGAGAGAGAGAGAGAGAGAGAGAGAGAGAGAGAGAGAGAGGGAGATGGCGTCAATGCCTTCTAGTTGCATTATTGAGATAAAGATTGTGTAGTGATAGTGAGAGAAAGAGAAATGAGCTCGGGCACAAAATGGGTGCACAGAGGCAGTTACAAAGGGGTAGACTGGTAATTGTTGCAGAGATGAATTGAAAGAGAGAGTGAGATAGAGCCTAGAAGATATAGCAGCATAACACATAGAAGAAAGGCAGAAAAACATTCAAAAGAGGCTGGATGTTGTAGTTGTGATCACATACAATGAAGGAAAATAGTTTAAATTGTGAAGTCAAATTTAGTTGTGTATGTTGTGAAGGAGAAAAGAAGAGAAGAGAGAGGTTTGAGGCGGTGGGCATCCTGTAGAGTTAAATCATCTCCATTTTCCACTCGACATGTGACTTTGGCAGAGGTCAACTATCATTTTCTGTTGCATCTGAATCTTAATCTTCACTGTTCGATTATTTTTCCAGACGAACCTGTCCGAGTGTGTTCCTTTTAATTCTATGCGTACTACAAGAAAATACTGGAAAGAACTCTGAAGCTTATTATTTTGAGTTAAAATTATGTCATGAATCAACTACTTTGTAGAATTAGTTACATGTAGTTGCACGTATTTTTTCAAAAGGGGTGATTCACCTAGAAAAACTATAAAACAAAAAGAAAAATTATCCCAACGCCTTATACATCATTTGCAACATTTTAGGAACATGTATGACATATTTTTTTTTTAATATAAAGGAAGTTCGGCAATAGCCTACTCTCCCGGACTTGAATTAAATTAAGAAACAAAGGTACAATAGAAGGGGACTAGTGCCCATGGGACCCCCCAAATCCCACAAAGCAGGGGAAGCTTGGTTGATTCCTAGGTTGCATTACAAAGAAGGTTGATCACCGTCTCGTCGCCGTCATGCGGGACCCACTTGGGTTTGAGCTTGTTGTTGATCAAAAGGAGGACTTGATGGTGCCTGAAGGGGGGGGATTTCTTACTGTTGACAATCCTTTTGCCAAGGAGGAATAGAGATTTTTCAATCGACCACTCCCTGGGGGAGTCGCCGAAGTTGAGAGCACACCGCTCCCGCCAAATTTTCCACAGGACTTCCCCTCTGATTGCGTTCCAGAGAGCCGCAGAGCACCCAATCGCTTCACCCAAAAGGACTTGTTTCCAACTAAGCTGTTTCTGAACTCTGATTTTCAGTCCAACCATCTGCCAGATTCTGTAGGAGTTGGGGCAAGTAAGGAAGATGTGTGGGACATCTTCGATTGCGCGGTGGCAGCGTTTGCACCACGGAGGGATCCCACAAATTTTGCTTGCCTTATGGTTAGTCCAAATTCCTCGATGAAGAATTTGCCATAAGAGGACCGACTTCTTAATCTCTATAAGTGGGTGCCAGATACCCATGAATTTCATGTCCCATCGAAGCCGCGTCCAAGACAGGCACCACTTCTTGTTGAGGCTGATCTGGAGGTCAGTCGTTTCATTGATGTTCGGGATTTTGAGTAGGCTATTTCCATTGTGCCATTTGAGACCACGCGCGTTCGGAGCGTCATGTCCCATGAGAAGGCGAGTTTTGTGACGGTCCCAAGCGAGGCATCTGCTTTGCAAGGTGTTCCATTCTTCGTAGGAGATGTTTATGCGAGGGTCGATATCCTCGTAATTGATCCAACTGTTGGTGTCATGTTTCCAGAGGTGTTTCCATTTTTTGAATCCTTTGTTCCATAACTTCTTGGCATTTTGAATGTTCCACGGCTCCACACTCCGGATGCCATGTATCGGAAACCAGATAGAGTCGTTTTGTCTGATTCCGGCCGCCCACTTCCAGTCCTCACTAATTCTTGTGAAGCTTTTGACTTTATTCCAGCCCTTCCAAAGAGAGCATACGATATTGGAGCCTTTCGGGAAGACAGATATCGGGGAGAATAGCAGGGTCATGATGTCAAGGTTCTTCCAGTTCGGGGATCCCGTTAGGGCCAACTCATTTTTGTTTCTGAAGATCAGCTTGGCCCACGAGGCCTCCCTATTGCACCAAGCTTTAATCATCCATTTGGCTGCCAGTTTGTTAGCCATGCACCCAATGTCCAGGATGCCAAGCCCCCCGCTATCTCTAGGGCTGGTGCAGATGGCCCATTTGATTTTAGGCACCCCCCTTCTGTTATGATCACCCGTCCAAAGAAAGTTTCTGCAGATGCTATTCAGTTTGGACAGGCCTTGCTCATTCGGTCTCCAGCAAGAAAGGAAATAGATGGTAGACGAGAGGAGGAACGTGTTGATAACCATCGCCCGTCCAGCGAGATTGATTTGCATGCCTCTCCAGTAATTGAGCTTGTTTTCAAGTTTGGCCAGCACCCAGTTCCATCGCTGCTCCATAGAGACGCCAAACCCCAAGGGGATTCCGAGCAGCCGAAAGATTTGGCCCTGCGGAATGATTTGACAGCCATGATCAATGAGAAGGCCAGGTTGATGTCCCACAATGGCCCTAAAGGCGGTCTTATTGTGGTTGATTTTGGATCCAGAGGCCTCACAAAAGGTATCAAGACACCTCCAGAAAGTCTCCAGGCTGGTATTATCATTGTGAACGAACGCGTTCATATCGTCGGCAAAAAGTCTCATGATGATTTGACTGTGGTCGTGAGGTAGCTGGAGGCCTTTGATATTACCAGCCTCCACATGATGAGCCACAAGTCTGCTCAGCCCTTCAGTGGCGATGGCAAAGAGAAGGGGGGCAAGAGGGCATCCTTGTCTAATAGATCTTTTAAGATGGATCGCCTTCGAAAGTTTGCCGTTAACGTTAATTTGGGTCGTTGCATTGCCGAGAAGGGTCGCGATCATCTTGGTGAATTTCTGACTACATCCGAGGTCTTGGAGCGACTGCAGAACATAGTCCCATTCTAGCCTATCCTAGGCTTTGTCAAAGTCGATCTTGAGGAAGACCACGTCTTGATTAGACTCATTTGCAAATTGAATACCTTCCCAAATATCCATAATGTTTTCCAGGATGGACCTGCCTTTGATGAAACCTTTTTGGTCCTCACTAAGCCAAGATCTCAGGTGGCACGCAAGTCTGTTGGCAATGACTTTGGCGATGATCTTGTATCCTGTTTGGAGCATCGTAATTGGCCGCCAGTTCTCTATTCTGTTTTTTTCCCCCTTCTTGTGAATCAGCTTGATAATTCCATTATTTATACAAGAAGGAAGAGCACCAAATTTTAGCGCTTCTTGCCAAACCATCCGAAGAGGGGTGGCAACCACCAGCTTGAAGGATTTAAAAAACTCGTTAGTGAGTCCGTCGGGTCCCGGGCTTTTACCGAGAGGGAGGGCATCAATGACCTCAATGATTTCTGATTCAGAGATCGGGGCATGAAGCAGGGAGTGGAGGTTGGGTGGTATTCTCCGGGGGGAAACCCTAGAAATGGCAGCCATGCAGTCCCTTCTATGGTGGGAGAGGGGATTCGAGGTTCCCAAGAGTCTCGTGAAGTGCTCTTCGATGATGCCAACATTGTCTTCTTCCGAGTTGCATACATTGCCATAAGTGTCTAGCAGTAGGGGAATCGTCTCTCTGTTGTGTTTCCTTTTAAGGATACTGCACATCTCTTTGGTGGGTTTGTCGGCTTTACCAGCCCACCACTCCTTGAAGAAGATTTGCAAGTTTTTCCTTTGTATTTCTTCCTCGTATCTCAACGCTGCTCTGATTTTTCGGAGACCTTTCTGGGCTTGGTGTTTTCCTTTGTTTACTTCCTCCTCGAGTCGCCAGAGTCTGTGGTAAAGCGCTTCCCTACGAGCCCGCCGCACTGTCTCGAGCATCTTCTTAGTTCTGATCATGATCTTGCGAGACTTTTCGACCGCACTTCTCCAGCACTTGGCTGGGGCCAAGTCAGAGGCGAACGCCACCTTCCACACATCGGCAATCTCTTGATGGACGGAGGGGAGAGAGAAGGTGGAAGCGTTGGCATGGAACCACGGAGCCTTGTGGGTCCTGTTGGAAGGTTGAAAAGTGATTACGATCGGGTAGTGATCAGAGATGGTGAGGTCAGTACGTTGCATGATGGAAGGGTGGCCCCACAGATGAGTAAAGCTCTGAGAGATGTAGCATCTATCAAGTCTAGCTTTCCTCAGATCCTCGCCCGCTTGGAGATTCGACCAGGAAAAGCCAGGTCCAAGTGGAGTTTGGTCATGTCCCACGTTTCTCTGTCCATAGGGTCCTCCACCATGTTGAAGTCTCCACATATAAACACGTTGTGGGGAAGCGAGTCAAGAGAAGTCCAAGTGTTCAGCCTCTCCAAATCCCCGTTGGGGGCGTACAAAGAAACCATAGTAACACAGAGGGGAGCACCAAAAGAGACCGCAATCCAGCGGTGATTTACATCTTCAATGGAGTTCTCAAGCTTTTCAAGCCAGGGTTGTTTAACACCGATAGCCGTTCCACCGGACCCCCGCTGGTGCTTTGTTGGGATCCACACATGGGCCGAGGAAACCTGTCTGAGCCGTTTCAGAAGGTCTTCTCCGTCAATTTTAATCTCTTGAATGCATATAATGTCTGGTTTTAAGCTAATGTCGCGGAGCCATTGACCAATGATGGCCGCTCTTGAGGGGTCGGTTAGCCCCCTTGCATTTAGCGAGATGACAATCATTTTTGTATTGATCCCTCTTTGCGGGAGGGAGCCTTGTCCTTTCTTCTCTTGGCTTCATCTTTCTTTTTCGCTGGGATCTGATCCCGACTTAGAAATCGGTTCTTATGGGGGCTTTTCCAGGGTAACTCCAAAGGCTGTTTCCCTTTGTGGGATGCCCCCCGTTGGGGAGAATTGGGCCCCGTGCTCGGCAACGTTTCCGGGATCGTCGATCCAATGATGGAACTTTCACTATCCATGTTGTCTTCATTATTAGTAGTGAAACCATCTTCTTTGCTTGTAGTGTAGCCCTCCTGGGGGGTTTCTTTGTTGTCAGGGATCTCTAGGGCTACGTCGTAGTTGTCTACCTCAGGTGGCTTCCCACCTGGGTAGTCGAGCTCGTTGATCTCCTTTCCAAGTTTGCAGTACAAATTGCTCTGTATGACATATTTCACCTATTCAAGGATTCTATCATTAATCTCTCATGCTCTTATTTATTGGGTTTGTTGGTACTGCTCTTGCAAATGATGAGGAAGCCATATGCATTGCCATTTTAGTAGTCTTATGACTTGTTTTATGCTAAAGTAGTGAAATGCATCGCTATGTACGGATCATAAATTGCAAAATAGTTTTGAGTGTTTTTATCTATCTTTGAAATATACTACATGAAATTATTTTCTCCCATGAGTGTTTCCAGACATTACCTGACGTCAAGAAGCTTTGATGGCGTAAGTGAAGAGGAGTTGGTCTTTTTCGCATTGTGACCGAGAAGATTGTTTCATCTTTTTTTGTTTGCCCGATTTGCACTATAACAGAGTATTAGATTGTCCTAGTTCTATCATCCATTTATGTTTGGCGATATATACTTTGTATCTTAGATTTCTGATGGATCTTATCACGATCATGCTTGATGTATGAGTCAACTAGATGAGAAACCACTTTGATTGTAATCATTGAATTTAGTATTAACTAGCACAGTATTTGACTTTGAGTCACTACATTTTCATTCCACGTTCACGTGCATGTTCCACCAATACGACCTCGATCTACCATTATGATCTACACATGTGAAAGATGTATTTTCTCTCTTTCTCAGGAGGTGGGCTTATTGTGAGATTGACCACTAGGTGAGGTGCCTAGTGTGTAGATGCGACTTGTCGAATAGGGACGATAACACATGCACACATGCAGGGCCTGATCCAACCCTATGGCATCGCTCCCCTCCATCACGACCTCCTTACTCTTTCTGAATGTGATTGCATGTTGATGAACCAAAATAGCAAAAAGCAACAAAAACACTATGCATCCCTAAGTGCACATGATTGGGATATATTGTTCATGGTCCAACATCACATGATGAATACAAGGTCTACTAATGTTTCCAAATTCAATGGTTATATGTGGTATGTTGATTCAAGTGCCTCAAATCACATTACCAGCCAAGCAAATGAGTTTAGTACTTTGCAGAAATTTTTTATTCTTGGATTTGTTGAAACAAGGGATGACACATCACATCGCATCAAGCTTACATGAAACATAACACTATCTATGGAGGAAAGGAAGACAAAACATCTTACAAATGTATTGCATGTTTGAAATATCACAAAGAATGTGGTGTCTATTGGACAAATGTTTGATGAGGGATTATAAGTCAGGTTTAATGGTAATGGTTTATATGTAGAAGAGTACAAACAGAATGGAAGGTTAATTTCCCAAGGAAAAGAAGTGGATAGGATGTTAACCTTAAATTTGAAAATTCTTTAAATGAATGCAACCATGTTTGCAAAAGGTGTAGGTGATATTGCTGACTTAGAGATTTGGCACAAGCAAATTGGCCATGCAAAATTTTTAGAGGTTGAACTTGATGCAGTCAAAAGAGATTGTCAATGGACTATGAAATTCATTGTTGCAAAGATGCAAAAGGTATATGAAGCATGTCAATTTTGTAAATAGTCTAGGGCATCATTTTTGCATGGCAAGCATGTTAGTAAGAATGCGCTAGTTTGAGGTCCTCATGAATGGAAGGATGCAAGTTTTATGTTACTTTCATTGATGACCATATAGAAAAGGTATGGTATACCATGAAAGAGAAGAGTGAGGTTTATACTCACCACAAAATTTTAAGGCTATGGTGGAAATGTAGGCATGGAAGTATATTCAAACATTGAGATCACATGGAGGAGGTGAATACATGTCAAATGAGTTCACTAGCTTTCTAAAGAGTCATACAACTTGACAATGGTTTTCAAGCAAGTACACACCTAAATAGAATGGCATTGTTGAATGAAAAAATAAAAAATATTGTGAAAAGAGCAAGAGCCTTGATGATTGAGAAAAATAAACCTCATTATTATTAGGCAAAAGCTATGCACACTACTATGTACATCATGAAAAGAACTCCGATTGGTATTGTATATCAAGCTACACCTAAAGATCACAAGTAAAAAGGCAAACCTATCATAGATGAAATTATTTGGTTGTATTTCATATCTGCATGTTTGAGATGAGTTGATGATGAAACTTGATCCAAAAGCTAAAAAATGTATCTCCATTGGGTATTCCCTTTACCAAAAGGGATATAAATTTTATAAAACATACATGATAGGTGAAGATAAGTAGAGATGTGGTGTTAGATGAAAGTCAAGACATTATGAAGATGTCAAAGAATGACTTAATGTTGACTCGAATGACGAAGGAAACGATGAAAAATCAAGTGCAAAGTCTTAGGTTTTGAGTGGACTTGATGTGTCACCAAGCAATAGCTCCAACTCAAATCCATGGAGTGGAGGATTTCATGGAAACTGCAATCAATAATAAAAAATCTATAGATTTTGAAGATATGATGGAGATTCAAGTAGTGTAGAAAAGAGCCTAGATGAGAAACTTGGATCTCCCTCTATGAACATTGTAGGAGTAAAGAAAGGCATAAGCAGATGATACAACAAGATGATGTGACCTAGGAGCAAGATGATCTCATGGGATATGTAATTAAGTGCAATGATTGACGTATGATAGTTTGATGGTTTATCATTTTTCCTATATGATCATGGTAATACAAGATGATGAACCTTCTTGTTTTCAACATACAATTGCAAATGCAAATTGGGAGAAAGTTATGGATGAGGAGATCATTGCACCTTATGGAAATGAAACATGGAAGTTGGTTCCATTGCCATGAGGAAAGAAACCCATAGGATACAAGTGGGTTCACAAGGGAAATTACAATGTTGATGGTAGCATAAGCAGAAATAAAGCATGATTGGTAGAAATATAATATGCACATACATGTACCATTGATTATGAGGAATATTCTAGCCCTATAGATAACATGTCTACTATGAGAGCATTTATTGCATTAGCTACAAAAAAAGGATGGATTTTGCATCAAATGGAGTTGAAGAATGCTTTCTTACATGGTGACTTGTAGGGAGATGTATACATGGGCTAGCCATAAGGATATCAAGATTCAAAGCACCCAGAATATGTTTGGAGGTGTCAAAAAATCCTTTGATGTGCTTAAATAATCCATTGACACTTGGGATGCAAGCATTGCAATTTTTTTAACGCATGTTGGATTTTCTATGTGTGATATAGATGAGTCATTGTATGTAAGAAAGGGTGAAATGGCATCGTGATTGTGGCAATTTATGCTGAGGACTTGGTTGTAGGTGGTGATAACAAAGAAATCATTAAAGAGGTGAAGTGACTCCTTGTTTAGGATTTTGACATGAAAGATCTTGTTGTGTTGCGCTATCTTTTGGACATTTACATTGTACATATAGAAACAAGTATATGGATGTCCCAAAGGGAGTATGCCTTGATTATGTTGAAAATGTATGATATGGTGGATTGTAAGCCAATTTCTATGCCATTAGATCAAAATTTGAAGTTGAATACTATATTTGGTGAAGCATTGGAAAATGCTACTTTGTACAAGAAATTTTTGGGATCCTAGAAACCCACATTTAGATCCTAAGAGATGCACTCTCTGGTATGTGACTGCTACTTTGGATTATGCATTGTTTTATGAAGGTGGTCCCGATTCGATGTTCATGTATACAATAGTGCACATTGGACTAGTAGTATTCTAGATAGAAGATCTAGTAGGGGCTTTCTATTCCCATTTGGGAGTGTAGTTGTTGGAGTAGTAAAAAGCAACCCACCACATATTCTTTTACTCAATCACCAGGTCTAGGAAGAATCAACTATGGATGGAGTTTATGTCCTTCAAGATACATCCCCAATAGAATGTCACCAACTTTTTCATAAAGATTAAGGACATAGCTTATTAGTTAGGAAGAGTTGGAGAGTTCATTGACAAAATCAAATAGTTAGACAAGTCATTAATGGAATCAAAGCAAATGCTAAGTGGGAAGCACTCCACACTACCATAGATTTATACTTGGACGTGCAAGTAATAGGTTTCAACACACTCATTAGACAACACATCACTCATTAGGACAAGCTTATGAAGAATGAATATACAGAAAAATGTAATCAATCCTCTATCCTATATGATGATAAGGTAGCAAAAATGATGTATAAGGTAGATGCAAGAAAATTGACAAAGACGCAAGCACCTCCCAAACTAACTTTGCAAGTAGAGGGAGATGTTCAAGAGGAAGAGGGAGAGGAGGTAGATACGGAAAGATGAGATCTCAAATACCCTCAAACCATGTGTATAAACAAATCATATCAATAAGCACTATTTCATGAACCTAACGAACTATAGAGGAAGAGAATACAACAGAGGAGGATGTGGAACTCCTAGAGCTAGATACAACATAAAATATGGCTATAATGGTGACAACATCTTCAATAACAATCATCAAGGTGATTAGAAACAAAGAAGAGACTACAACAACTACATCAATGATCAATCACAAAAAGATTTTTTTCTACTCATGAACATGTCTATGAAAGGAAGTAAATCAGATGAACATGTATTCTATCTTGATTTTGGATGTTCAAATCATGTAGCTGGGAATGTAGCAGTACGGTCAGATATGGAATACCCCAAGAACACGCATGAAGTGGAAACCAAAGATGACAAAAAATCCCTTTGGAGGAAAATGGAAATGTGAAGACATCAAATGGTATCGTGAATTTGTTGAGAAGAGTTCTCTATGTACCTAGCATCACTAAGATTTTGATAAGTGTAGGGTATATTATGGAAAAGAGATTGCAAACGAGGTTCACAAAGTATGGAGTTTATGTAGAAGATCGAAACCAAGGATTGAAGGAGATAGTTAAAGGTCAAAAGGCATGTGGACTATTCACCTTTGAGCTCCAACACACAAGGAACATAGAATTGTTAAATTATGTCAAAGACATTGTATCAAAACTAGAGGTTTAACCCAAAATGATTGGCTTAGATCAGAGATAGAAGCTTGAAACAAATTAGGAGAGATCAAAGTGTACTTGGACTACCTAATATCACAACAAATAAGTAACTTGTTTGGGTTATAGGTGTACAAAAAAGGCAAAAGTATCATAAAAAGGGGGAAAGTTCCCTAACACTCCTATGGGTATTCATTCACATCACTACTCGAAATATACTAACAAGTCATGTGTATAAAAACGTTGTGTAAAGATTAATATGAATAATTGATGGGATTTGCAATATTTACCGATAATATATAAAGGATGTACATAGCAAACATTCGAAATAACCAGATGTAAAAGGATTCTCATTTCATGGTAAAAGAAATCATCTCGAAAAGAAGTGGAAATTCAATATAACAACAAGAAGTAGCAATTTGTAGATGTGATCTTGTTTCTACTAATATTATTGAATTAGAGAAGGAAATAATAGAAGCTGGTAATATCAAAGGCCTCCGTTTGCCTCATGACCATAGTCAGATCACCATGAGACTTTTTGCCGATGATATGAACGCGTTTATTCACAATGACAGTACCAGCCTGGAGACGTTCTCGAGGTGTCTGGCTACTTTTTGTGAAGCCTCTGGATCCACAATCAACCACTCTAAGATCGCCTTTAGAGCTATTGTTGGGTCACAACCCGACCTTCTCATTGATCATGGTTGTCAAATCATTCCGCAGGGCTAAAATTTTTGGCTTCTTGGGATTCCCTTCGGGTTTGGCATCTCTATGGAACACCGATGGAATTGGGTGTTGGCCAAACTCGAAAACAAGCTTAACTATTGGAGAGGTATGCAAATCAATCTTGCTGGTCGTGCTATGGTTATCAACACGTTCCTCTTATCTTCTACCATTTATTTCCTTTCTTGTTGGAGACTGAAAGAGCAAGATCTGTCCAAACTGGATAGTATTTGTAGAAACTTCCTCTCGATGCGCGACCACAATAGGAGGGGGGTGCCCAAAATCAAATGGTCCATCTGCACCAGCCATAGAGATAGTGGGGGTCTTGGTATCCTGACATTGGGTGCATGGCTAACAAACTGGCATCCAAATGGATGGTTAAGGCTTGGTGCAACGGGGAGGCCTCGTGGGCCAAGTTGATCTACAGAAACAAGAATGAGTTGGCTCTCATGGGTATCCCAAATTGGAAGAATCTTGACATCTTGACCTTGCTGTTTTTCGCGACCCCTGTCTTCCTGAAAGGCTCTAATCTCGTGTGTTCCTTATGGAAGAGTTGGAATAAAGTCAAAAGCTACACAAGAATTAGTGAAGACTAGAAGTGGGCAACCGGTATCAGACAAAACGACTCTATCTGGTTTCTGATCCATGGCATCCGGAGTGTAGAGTCTTGGAACATTCAAAATGCCAAGAAGTTATGGAAAAAAGGCTTCAGAAAATGGAAACACCTCTAGAAACAAGACACCAACCGCTGGATCAACTTCGAGGATATTGACCCTTGCGTCAACATTTCGTATGAAGAATGGAACACTTTGCAAAGCAGATGTCTCGCTTGGGACCGACACAAAGTTCGCGTTCTCATGGGACACGACACGTCGAGCCCGCTTGGTCTCAAATGGAACAATGGGAATAGCCTATCAAAAATCCCGAACATCAAAGAAATGATTCACTATGAGGTTAACCTCAACAAGAAGTGGTGCCTGTCTTGGACACGGCTTCGGTGGAACATGAAGTTCATGGCTATCTGGCACCCCCTCCTAGAAATCAAAAAGTCTGTCCTCTTATGGAAAATTCCTCATCATGGAATCTGGACTAACCTTAAGCCAAGCAAATTTTTTGGGATTCCTCCCTGGTGCAAATGCTGCTACCGGTCTATCAAAGATGTTTCACACATCTTCTTTACCTGCCCCAACTCCATCAGACTTTGGCAGACGGTTGGAAAGAAAATTAGACTTCAGAAACATCTCAGTTGGCAGCAAGCCCTGCTGGGAGAAGCGATCGGCTGCTCCGCGCCTCTCTGGAACGCCATCAGAGGGGAGGTCCTATGGAAAATCTGGCGGGAAAGATGTGCTTTCAACTTCTGTGACTCCCCCAAAGTGTGGTCAATTGAGAAATCATTGTTCCTCCTTGGCAAAAGGATTGTTAACTGTAAGAACCCCCCCCCCCCCCCCCCCCTTTAGGCATCACCAAGTACTCCTTTTGATCAATAACAAGCTTAAACCCAAGTGGGCCCCTCATGAGGGCGATGAAAGGGTGATTAACCTTCTTTGTAATGCCATCTAAGCTCTGTAAAAGCTTCCCCTGCTTTGTGGGATTTGGGGGGTCCCGTGGGCACTAGTCCCCTTCTCTTGTACTTTTCTTTATTTATTTCAAGTCCGGGAGAGTAGGCTCATGCCGAACTTCCTTTATATATAAAAAAAAATTTGAATGAAAGAGCTTAAGCTTGAGGGTGAATGTTAGAACCTTGAAGGTTGGCAATCTTATGCACGTGAATCAATTGGAAAGAAATTTGAAAAAATAATTATCCATAATACTTAGGTCTAAATTGGTGTAGAGTGCAACTATCAAATGGAAGATTAAACTTAGGATTATTTTTTGGTGAAAAAATGAACCACTTGACCACATGACCTTGATCGATCATATATACATTGATCTTGAGTAGAGATTCCGTTCACTCTAGTTTCATTTGTCTTCTCACTAGTATAAGTTATATTTTGTTTACAAAATGACCGCCTTGCATATCTCTCCAGCTGCGAAAAAAAAAACTATCACCATATCTATCTCCACACCATATCTATCTCCTCTTTCATACATTTCTTTGTATTGCCATAATCTATCAATAATCTACTCACATGTGTCCATTTATTTTCTTTGGAAGTATTAAAGTGGATTATCAGGTCTCTATTTAGTTTATAATATATCGACCACTATCATTATTTAAAAAGAGTATTGAGCATAAGGACATAAGTCTATCATGAAAGGGAAAGTTGTAGTGTCCAAAACCACATTTGGACTGAGGAGCAACTTCTCTGAAAGGTGAAAGGATTTGTTCCATCTAGAAAACATCTCCACTCGATTTGTAGTATGTGACTTGATCTTTAGGAGGGTCCACTTGATTTTTGCTACACTTTGGAGACCATATTCTCCATCAATTGCAAATACTTTTCATGAATGATGATTTGATGACATAAAAACATTTGACTTCAAATTAAAAGTCAATGTGAAGCTCATCTAGGCTCTCAATATTTGAAGTTCAAGGTTCATGCGAATCCTGAAGTTATGTAGTTTAGTCGTAATGTCCTTCAAGTATGTTCTTTGATAAATTTGATCAGATCAAAGTGAGATATAAATGAACAGTCTTCGAGAGAGTGACGTATACTCATAATATCTTACTATGTCACCTGTTGCAAAAGTTTAACCTTTCGGGAATTCCTATGCGTGGGTCACCTTTTACGGCTATTGTTGTTGTTGTTATCATTATTATTATTATTATGATTATTATTCTTGGGGAGGACCCGCACATGCGTTTTAGGAAAGGAGGACTCTTTTATTTCGAAAGCTTTATTTAACCTCTATCGAAACAAATGATGGATTAAGAATCTTCCCGCCCTTCATATTCGCAGCTTTTGTTGAAAGTTCTTATTTCGTTGAAACTTCTCGTGTGTCCTTCGTGTGTATTTTGTTGAAACTGCGTATTTCGTTGAAACAGAAAGGCTTTTGAGATGTCACAGTGAACAAGGACGAGCTTCCCGCAAAAATCGAGGAAAAGATTATCTTAGTACTTTGTTACAATGCCATGTCTTAGGTTCAGCCTTGAAGCACAAGAAATGAAATCCAATATAGCTTTCAAGATGTGAAGATGTCACTTGGTTAATTTGAGCCAACTTTAGCATGTGAAATTTACACCGTTGCTTTAGGAACTACAACCACACTTTGACTAGAAAGTCCTTCATTTAAATGGAGTAATGTGCCTATTAGTCAAGTTTTGGTGGGTTCAGGTTAACTCAAGTTAGGAGTTTAGAGTGTCTTGGCCAACATCTTGCACCTATAATGATCGAACACATTATCTTTGCTGTGCAGCTAGAGGGATTGAATACTCTTCTCGATGCACCTACAAGCATTGAACACAACATCTTCTCCATCTCACCCTTAAGAATTAACCACTAAAATTAGCACATACGTTTGACTAATACTCTAAATGACCACAATCTTAAATTAACTTCCACCCTTACCAATGTGAAGCTCCACCTTGAAGAATGATAAATTACATTCAACTCTTCACCCAACCATCGACTGTATATCCTCCAAGATTGCAAGAAGCCACTTGAGTTAACCTCAACCACAACTATGCTACTAATACTCCAAATGACCACGATGGTAACTTGAATTCACCTCTTAGTCAAATGTCTTTATCATGCGATTTTTGGCTTACATTTCTAAATTGAGAAGTCTTATATGCCTCTAAGAAACGAATCATTTGACCTTAAGCTTTTCCTAGTTAGAAAGGAACCTTTGAACCAACCTGGCATAAGGGATCCAATGGATGCTACAATTAGTTTCATATTCAATACAATGGTACGTTAACACTAGTGTTGTACCAAAACAGGACACTATAGTGTCCTTTTTTCTAATAAATAAAAAAAATCACACATACTAATCAAATAAAATTTTGAAAAAACGTTAAAGCCCCATAAAGATCTATACCTAGGTGCTCTATAAAAAATATATATTTTGAAAAATAACCTTTTTTGATAACTCAAAATATACAAATGATTGAATATGGTTGAGAAAAACTGTTTTTCTGTAAGCTTATATATGAGAAGCAAGAAATATCTCCATAAAAAGATTTTTCCTCCTATTGGAATCATTTTTCTAATGTTAATTTATTGTCATATAATCATTTACGACAAGTCTTGGGAACTAGAAAAATCATTTTCATAATAAAAAAAATAGTACAATATAGGGTGCTCATTATATAGTTATACACTTTAGCAACCTTCTATATGATATTGATTCATAAAAACACTAAAATGGTTTGTGTTTTATCTCAAAAACCATCATATAGTAGAATAAAGATATCCTACATATCTTTGAACCAATAATTTTGTATGTATCTCACATACCACTAAAAATCTCAATATTTCATTGAATGGCCATAATCCTCTCTACTGAGAACAAAAATTCATCCTAAAAAATTAGGTTTGCTAAATGATATAAGGTATATATTATGAATCAAAATAATTCTATAAGCATTATAAACTATTTTATATAGAAAAAACTAGCATGTTAACTTTAATCATGTAGCATATGCAATGTTTCCTCATAAAATGACCTTTTCTTAGTGTAGAAAAATAGTGGTATTGTTTAACTTGAAGAAACAACATAGAAATTCGACTCCTAAGGTTGTCAAAAAAATATTTCTAGTTGTAATAATATCAAATAGTATTGTGACAACAAAAAATGATGCATGTTCATACCATCACTTTGCAAAATAATTCATAGATGATAAGACTGTCATATCACAAATGAGCTTCATTTTATGCCATAAACCTAGTAAAATTCATTACAAATCTATAATTATCAATAGAAACATGTTGGAATATTTAAAATAAAAGCTTTTATTGCATTTAGATCAATGAAAATAACAAGATCATGATTTTAATAAAAAAAACCTCTAACTTACAACACTGTAATTTCTGCGCCAGTATTGAAATTAGCATCATAAAATTAGTGAATAAATATTAATTTTTATATCCTTTAATAAAAACTATATTTTTCTAAAAATATTCAACCCTTATGCCAAGATGTTGCATAGTTACATTTATAAATGGTTTCTTCTAGTAATCTAAAAAATTCATCAAACATTGACTCTTTTTCAGGACACTAAAGTGTCCAAGGACACTAAAGTGTCCAAGTACAACACTAGTGTTAAATTTCGTAACAGATTGATTGTAGAAGGTTCCTTGAAAACAATCTTCATTTCCGCCAATACGACAAACATCAATTTAAACTGTGAAAATAATCATGTCTGTCAATTATATCATTGAGTCCTTTGGCTGCTATTCCATACTCTCAAGGATAGAGCCATCCTTGTACATTAATAATAACCCTAATACTTGTATTGTTACCCATAAGCATAGAATCATACTTGTACATATATATAATCTATCGCATATGTTTGGGTAAACCCACTAGCCCCGGAAGTACATTTCTACCTAGTTATGATTTCATCTACATTGCGAACCTTCTATTTATGGGAGAAGGCACTCATTATTTAACTCAAAGCTCAAAGCCTCATGGGAACTAATCCAAGATCTCTTGCGAACTTTAAAATTAAATGTTAAGTGATCTATAACAAGTTATTTCATGAATTTATAAGATCTATATGCATAAGAAGTCAAGAAGGTGATCCCAATGTTTGAAGAAGATGAAGATACACAAGAAGAGTCACCTTGTTCTATTCGTAACTCAAAATCTATAAATTCAGAATCTACGAAACTTTGTAGGTAGTCTTATCATAGTTCTAACCACAAAACATACTCGAATGTATAGATTTTATCATAAGATCATGCATGCAAAGAAATAACTCAAAGAATGTGATACACTTTACTCAACGTACTATAATAGTAGATAGATATCAATGTAGCTATGAAAAATGCATTGTAAATGTATTACTAACTAGTATATGATACAATGAGACAGTGGTGGATGTCTCTAGCTTTCATAAAAGACTTGAACCACTCAAAATGAGCCTAATTATCAGCCCATGTTAGAACAACAAACAGGTGAAGCTCTCCATGGTGGCCTGGGACATGTTCAAAAAGTTCAAGAAGTCTAGAGGCTCAGTGCACAGGATTCTGCACAAACTAAACAATAGATGGATGGTGAATTGGTCTTCAAAACAATGGCAATATAGATTCACCTACTTATGGGCCTTCCCCATCAACATCAAGCAATCATTGCTTCAATGGCTCATTATTCACAATGGCATTTGTTGTGGACCTAGAATAAAGATGGATGGCATTATTGATAGAAAATGTATATTTTATGGCACTGTGGATGTTTTGCCCCACCTCTTCTACAATTGTAAACATGCTAAGCAATTTTGGTTACCTATTCAACCCTACTACAACAAACTCAAATTTCAGTTTAGCTATAGAGAAACTTTGCTTGGTTCATGTAATAAAGTGGATCCTGTGCTATAGAATCTTTGGAGAGCCCACATCCTATGGTTCATCTGGAAACGTAGGAATGCAGCTATCCTCAACAGGAGATTCAACTATTATTTCCTGGCCTTCTATTAGGGTTTTAGAAATATTGCTATGAAATGTCTATCAGCCATTAAGGAGGCTCCTGCTACAGATTTTCAGTTGAACAGATTTCTCCAAGGAGTTCTTCCTAACCAATGGAGAGATTCCCTCATGAAATTGTACTCTAGTGTTAGGCTTGATATTATATTCTCTTGTATAAGGTCCTAGTTTGTACTGGTTCCCATGTTGAGTGTTTTTGTAAGTTGTGTCTGAACCTGGTTTCTTTTGCTCTTTGTTGAACCTTTGATTGTTAAGAGGTGGTCTCCTGCCCTAGGCACATGTACATTTTCTATCTTTAATTCATCTTTATTGTTGTTCTAAAAAAAGATCTCGATTTTCAAATGATTTTCAAAAATATGATTCTCTGGTCATTCATACAATCACGATTTTTCATGATTCTCAAGAAATAGGATCCTACGCCAAAATCGGGAGTTTTGGGAAAAAAACAGGATTTTAGAAGACACAATCTTGATGTCATTCTCAAGATCGCGATTTTTATGCCATTTTCAAAACGTGATTCTCAATTAGGATTATGATCTTTTGGCAATTTTCAAAATGCAATTCTCAATCAAGATCGTGTTCTTTGGAGTTGCTCAAGTTCGTGATCCTCACTGAAAATTGTGATTTTTGTGGTTGCTCAGCATTGCGATTCTCAATGAAGATCCTGGTTTTCAAGATTGTTGAGGATCATTATGTTTAGATAAAAGTGCTATTTTCAAGGTGTTTCAAAAATGTGATGCTCAATTGAAAAATGGATTTTTAGGCCATTCTCAAACTTGGGATAATCAGTTCAAAACTATGATTCTGAGTCAAGATCTTGATTTTTGGATTGCTCAGTATCGTCATTCTCAGTCAAAATCGTGGTTTTCGAGTTGTTTAGGATCACGATCCTCACTCAAGATTGTGATTTTTAAAGTGTTTCAAAACGCGAATTTCAGTCCAAATCGTGATTTTCTCATAGCATCACATTTCTTTGTTTTGACCCCCAAGAGCCTCATTTGACATAACGTTTTCATCCAAAGTCCTTTTTTTGAGCTCTATAGCAGGTTAGAAAGTTTGTTTCGAATGCGTTGATTTTGAGCTAGGGTAATTTGAATTTGACTCTTAGCTTGGGTCAAGAAACCAAAGGAAAGATAATTTTTTTATCAATACAAAGGGGAAAATTGAGACTTGTAGATTAAGCTTATAAACCTTAGATATAGTAGACACATAGCAAGGGATAGACAAATCACTAGATCTTCTAAGGCTAGTGTCAACCATACAGCTAGGTCCGGGGCTCAACAACTTAGTGGTGTCCCCTACATGCTAAGATCAGGGACAAGTGATTCAGAATGTCTTTTAACATGGAGAGACTTGTAGGTGGTTCAAGCACTACCTATTTTACAGACACCAACACGTCCCTATAAGACACAATTGAAGTATATTAGGACCAACCAATTAGGTGCATGCATCTATAAGGATGGTCTGAGGAGATCAATTGTCCAACTCAAAACTCTCGATCAACCCTTCGAACTTGAACACCTAGTGGTCAGGTTTGAAGAGTGTTCATATATTGGTAAGCAAGGAACCATGTATGTGGTCACCAGCTTACCAGACAGGACAGATGAGTTTGGAAATGACATTACCGAGAATGATGTACGAGACCTAAAACAAGGAAACCTACAACAAGGAGACCTAGGATGAGAACCCAAGACTCCTCGAGGAAAATCTATCTTGACTAGGGTAATTACTCTAGAGTGGATTCCCCAAGATAATAAAAGCATAGAACTATTCTTGAATAGAGAAATGGAGGAAGCGTCTTGGAGATTCAAGCCGAATCAACCTAGCCAAATAGGTGGAGTCATCATCTATGAGTTTAAAGATACTAAGATACCAGACAAAGCTATCTATCTAGATAACACATTAGAGAGAATGTTCTTGGTAACAGAGCATGGTAGGCATGCACACACTTGGCAAGGTGAATGTTCTTGGTAACAGAGAATGTTCTTTGTAACTGAGCATGGTAGGCATGCACACACACCTAGGATGAGAACCCAAGACTCCTCGAGGAAAATCTATCTTGACTAGGGTAATTACTCTAGAGTGGATTCCCCAAGATAATAAAAGCATAGAACTATTCTTGAATAGAGAAACAGAGGAAGCATCTTGGAGATTCAAGCCGGATCAACCTAGCAAAATAGGTGGAGTCATCATCTATGAGGTTAAAGATCCTAAGATACCAGACAAAGTTATCTATCTAGATAACACATTAGAGAGAATGTTCTTGGTAACAGAGCATGGTAGGCATGCACACACTTGGCAAGAGGAATTTATTTTCTCTCCTCCAAGATCTAATGTTTCCCATGGCCTCCAAGGAGTAGGATCATCACAGGCTCATGAAAACCAGAGGAGACAGCTAGAGAGAGAGAGACCAGAAGTGAGCTTTGCAAACCCCTTAGGAAGAGAACGATCAAGATTTGAAAGTGAAAGACGTGGAAGAGAGCGACATGATTGAGCACATAGGCATCAAAGAGATGAACATGATTTTCCATTTCCTAGACCTCGGGAATACCAAAGAACCTTAGACCCTCTCAAGTGGTCAAGACAATGAAAAACTACTTTGATCTGTCAGGAGTTCCTTATGATCATGTGGTTGAGTTCAAACAAGTGTTAAGAGTTGAACAAGATGAGGACTTCTTCACCCAATTCGAGGCATTTGGTTTGGCCCTCAAGGGTATTGCCTTATCTTGGTTTTCGCCTTGAAGCAGTCACAACTACATAAACCAGCGGAAGAATCATAGTCAAGTTAGTTAGGAGAGCCTAGTAAGAGGAAAACAAGAACATGGAAGGATATCAGGGAGAATGCCAATCGTAAGTGGGCTAAACATTTTTCGGCACTAGAGGAAAGCGTGAGAGACGAAAAATAAAAATTAATGATATTGCTTTTCAAAACCCCTTGCATGGAAAAAATCCATCTAGTCCACTTCACCCCACCCCACCAGCCATTGTAAATAGACCACAACCTGGGTCTGTTCTTGTAGATATAACCCCGGAAGGCTTGGACATGATGTTGAAGGCCTACCTCCCTTGACTTCAAGAAGGGCCAACAACTGCAAACCTAGGCAAGAGCTAATCTAAAGGAGATTTAGAGATTGAACAGACAAAAATGCACATGAAAATGGTAGAGATAGCTCAAGCTATGCTTGAGACCAATCAATTGTTTAATAAAAAAAATTCTATCAAACTGTGTTTGCATTCCCAATGCTTATTAGAAAGAGTAGAGTAGCTGGTAAACAAACCACATATTTCCTTACCTCCACTGGCTCAACTAGTTGTTGAAAGAGAAAGCGCACAACCAACACAGGTTTATGTTCCTTATTCCATGGATGATGGAAGACCTCTTTCAATTGAACAATACTCTCAAGAGTTCTTGGGGGAAATACAAGAAGCGAAATGGGCCAAGGAGAAGGGTAGTCCCCCTCGTATTCCTGAGATTGATGATCTTCATGATCAGTTTCCCCAAGAAATTTGTTTGCTGATCACATACAGAGTGACTGTCTCAATTGCCCCTTTGTTGTCTAGTAATAAGATGATACTAGAAGATCATATAAATGAGCTCCAAATCATATAAAAAATAAAAGCTCAAAGACTTATCTCCCATACCATCTGTCCTACACCTACGTAGAATACAAAGTTTGATGTCTCATGCCACCAAACTTTATACCCCACATAGATGCATGTATGAGACTAAAGTCAAACACTTCTCTCAAAAGGATAGGAATAAATAGGTGAGTACTCACAACCATGAATAATAATAAATTAAATCATGAAGTGATGGAAAGAACAGAGTCATTCCTATGACTCTATCACTCATAACTATTTCTAATATCAACTCATCTTGAGTTGCGAAATGAGAAACTATGTACTAAATCAACTCAAGAAGAGTTGTGAAGGATGCGGCTTGCATAAAATATCAACTCATGCGACTTGAATCAAATATTAGCTCACAGAAAATTTGAATTTATACAACTTGTATGAATCCAATTATATGAAATGAAAACAACTAGGAAAGTTCTCCGGTTCCATGCTCTCATGGAACAATACATATTTATGAAAATTTTGACAGAGTCTCTTCTCTCCTACTAAGAATGGTCATCATAAATCAATGATCAATAAACAAGAACCTAGGGCATAGCTAGTCCATGGTGATCACACCATCTCAAAAAAACATAATAAGAAACTTGTGAAAAGTCTTTTCCTTTCAATGGTGTCTCCCGCATAAACAACTTCCAACAACAGCAAATTAAATCTTACTTTTAACTAATTTTTACTCATGAAAAATGTATGGAATTTTCCATTCTTATGTATCTTCTCTCAAACTTTTATTCTTATGTATGGAATTTTCCATTCTTATGTATCTTCTCTCAAACTTTCATTCTGCACAAAAATCACTTGAATTGGATACTTGCTCAGAGTTTTATGATAATTTTATTGGAAGGGTCAAACACTTGATGACCAACTTTGAGAATGTACAAGGCATCTTCTTGACGTCTTTATACTAATAAAAAAAATTCCAAATTTCCTTTTCTTTGTGTCCATATCTAGATCAATGTATCCAATTTGTTCTCACAAAATTTCATTTCAAAATGAAATCATATACTCATTCAAAAGTATAATTCTATCTCTGCTACACCTGCGCTTAGGTGAGCCTAGAAACAATGCTGCTTCACCTTTGTAATATCTTCTAACTATGAAGACAAATTTGAAAATCCTTGATTTTTGGGTATATCATAGGGTCTAAACTTGAGTAGCGCCTCCAACAAAAATGTTTGAAATTGGAGTTTCCAATATTAAAATATCATATACTCATCAGACACATGTACCACTCTTTGGAAAATCCTCGCTAGAGATTGGTCTGCGAAGAATAGATAGTCGTCTCACAAGTAACCATCACAAGTCGTCTCGTTGACAAATCAACTCTTTACATAGTTTTCACCTTTCAATGAAAGTGAATATCTATGGACGTCATTCTACTCATTGTGCTTCTTGCACATTCATTAATCTCATCACAAACAATCATGCACAATTATTTAATACTTGTATTGATGATCATAACCATATCACTCTTGTGTGGATTCAAGATAAACATCTATATCAAGTACATAGACTTGCATGAAAAACAATTTATGTGCTCATGCGTAACTAGTCGAAAACACATTTTAGTTGTTCTTGATGGATATACCTTGTCCTTTAATCTTTAAAGTCACAATTAGCCTATTCATGATACCTCTATCACATACCTCATGCTCACCCTAACTCATCGTGGTGATACATAAAAGTGATCTTCTATAAACAAAAAATGCATCATGCACTTCAACTTTTTTAGTTATCATATCGTCTACGTATACATGCATTCACTCATGCATCTTCTTCTCTACTTCAATGAATTTATATGCTTTTAGCTATGCAAACATAAGACTTCCTCTCTCTCACAACACAACATCACTCTAGTTCTCACATGGCATATAGTGCCATATGGCTACAAAATTTTCGGCAGCATTTCCGCAGGAACATGAAGCCTAAGAAAAATAATAATAACCATTACAATGATAGGCATAAGCCTAGTGGTTTACAAACCACTCTCTTTACTCCAGAAACCTGCAAATAAAAAACTTTTCTACAATGTGTTGTTGGGCACTTGTTAGCTCAATAAATGGTTGGTTTTGGTGCACTAACATGCTTCCATTTTTGGAGAATATTTGTTTGGACATAGGTGTTTTGCAATGAGAATAGGTGGCCGGTGATGATAAGATCGACTCAAATGTGGACATAAGGATCAAGAGCAGTAGGGGTGAAGCTATGCATGGTTGTCAAGGGACGGGACGAGCTCTGAAGCAGGATGAAGCATAATAATGTCGTTCCGAATGGTCACTTTAAGAAGGACTGGCAATCATATGTGAGAACATGGTTCAACCAGCCTGCTAGGAAGAAGCGTAGACGCTTAGCTCGTCAGAAGAAAGCCGTGCGGGTTTTCCCTCGTCCGACAAGTGGGGCTCTCAGGCTCGTAGTTCACTCACAGACTTTGAAATATAATATGAAAGTTAGAGCAGGACGTGGATTTACGTTGGAAGAGCTCAAGGCTTCCGGGATATCAAAGAAACTTGCTCCTACTATAGGTATTGTTGTAGACCATTGTAGGAAGAATCGCTGTCTGGAGAGCTTGCAGGCTAATGTACAGCGACTGAATACTTGCAAGGCCAAGTCCCTTTTCGTTTTTTTGCCAGAAAAAAGGCGTGGCAACTCCGTTTTTCTCTAACGAAAACGAAACAGAAAAGGGGGGATCAATCTGTGTCATCACGGGTGGTGGGCCTCTCTTGCAGATAAGTGTCTCACCTTTGAATAGTTACGGGGGGAGCGTAAGAAGTCGCCCCCGAGGCCCCCATCCTTATCTATCGACGGCTAGATTCATAGGAGAGGAGGATATACATCGTCTCAGGAAGGGGGGTACGGAATGGGACCAAAACCCAGAGGAAGAGATGTCGAGGGAGATGGCAGCTCTCGAGGGGAGTTTTTTGACCCTTCTCAGTAACGAGGACCACCGAATCGTCATGGCTTGCTGATCGACTTCATCCGGAGCAAATCCTACATTCAATTAAACGCACCAGCTGCGCTTCTTCTGGGAGGGGAGTAGCACTTCTTCGGGAAGAGGATTTGCTCCACATATACGTTTGCTGATGGGTGCGTGGTGGGTATATCAGTTGATCCCATAAGAGAGGTGTCTGCAGCCGCACAACAGTCTTTCCAGGTATTAGCTGAGACAACTGTAAGGTGGAATGGATGTATGTCATTCTTCAATGGCATTACTATGCATTGATGCAGCAGACGTCAACTTTGCATGTGTTTCTGTTTGTTGTACTTTCATGTTCTAACTTTTCGATGATATAAAACAAGTTGTTGAGCTGGTAGGGACATACATCTATGAATCAATGGCTTGTATAATTAACATCATGTTGCAAATGTAATCAAGGAGTCTGAAACTAGACTCGCAGATTACTCAGGAAAATATAGAAGACTTTGAAGAGGATTATGAGCTTGTTGATATTCATTTTTTTGTTTCTGTGTAATGAGTTCAAGTGGCATATTATATCCTTATGTCCCACCGTTGACAGCCTTTGAATCGTCTAAGCTATCAAATGTCTAATTGTCCCAATTATCAAAAGTAGTTATGTGGAAGTGAAAGGCTTTCATTCTCATGATTTGTTCACAGCTGTGTGTTCTGGTGAATGCATATTCTGTGCTTTCTTTTGGCTGGCAAATGCATAGCTCCTTAACTGAAGTTAGCAAGTGAGAAAACATACCGTATTTGTAGCAAGTCTTGCTTCTCAGAATCTTAAAGTTACGACACATATGCACTAAGAGGTTAAGCATTCATATGCGTTTGCAAGAGTGGAACGAAACTGTCATTCCTTATTCGGGAATTTGAGAGACCAGAAACACTTGGGTAGAATGCATTATGCATTAACACATATGCATAGGTCGTAATATTTAGAAGGATAGCATATACCTATATGTAAGGTGCATGTGAAGCTTGGCCGAATTGAATATAACATTAACAAATATGTAAGCATTGTGAAAATTAAATAAACACCAGGATGAAAAAGTTGGAAAATAAGTTAAATTTTGGTGAAAAAGAATTAATTTCCATGCTATCTTATGATTTGTTTCTTCTGTTTGGGAGGAAAGCACGTTATGAAAGAGTTTGTTCTAAACCTATAAGTGTCTGATTGGGAGGTGTTGGTGCAAGACAAGCCTACACACATTGGCTTGGGACCTTGGACTCATTGAATATTAGCATGGACAAAGGATTATCTAGGCTTCACTTAAAGGAAGGCTCATGTGAACATATGCTTATATGTTATTACCTCTTTACCCCTTGTAAAAGTCTAAGTGACTTATCATTTGTTTGTAATCACTTTAAGTCATCTACCTACTTCATTAGTCGTGAAAATTTGAATGTTGAGATGGAGAGAATATCTCCCTACTTTTAGAGGAGAGATTCAAGGGAGCCTAAGTTTGAATTTCAAATTCAAATGATCTCAAGACTCCTATAAAAGATGAAGTAAAAAGTCGCGGGTCATACTCTTACTCTAGCTCACTCCCCGAGGCATATTTTTTCCTTGTAACTCATTGTGTGTGAAGGCTACTCTATTGCCAACACCACAATACCTCATTTAGCTATGCTTGTCAAGCTAATGAGATTGTACAAACACATTTATCAATAGAAGTATACATTCATCATCTCTGTTTTGTCTGAGTGTCCTACTCCAAGTCTGTCAACTTCAAAGGAGCATTTCTCTGGATCTACTGAACCAAATCAAGAGATCTATAGCTCATTGGAACCAGCTCAAAGTCTACTACAAGCATACAAAATTTCAAAGGATGTCATTCAGCCAATTGGGAGAAAATCGATTCGAAGTGCACACTGGTCTCAGTCTGCAGAGTTCCTGAAAAGTCGGGGGTGATTATAATTTTGCTAAACTTATTTCTCAGTGCATAGTTTATCAATTGAAGTGATTCCACTTGTGATTGGTAGCTTACTAAGGTACATTAATACTCCCAAAAGGAATTGTTCCAATTTTAAGTGTGCTGGACACACTGAGTAAAAGTCTGAGCAAGTATCACTACAGGAATAGAAAGTTTTGCTTGATTTTTGAAGTACAAAGTTATCTGTTTTGGTTTGATCATTACCCAAACCATTTACAAAGTACATATATGGTTTCTTTATGTCATTTGGAAGCTAAGCTAGTGTACTAAGTATATCTGAAGAGAAAAGAGGGCAGGTGTGAAGCAGGTTTTGCAGCACCAACTGATTTCCTGAGTGCATCCATCCATCACTCTCAACAGTGGTATCAGAGCAAAGAAGGTAAACATGGGTGATGGTTTCCCTTCCTTCATTGACAAATTGGACAGAAACAATTATCAAGCTTGGTCATTGAGAATGAAGACCTATCTACAAGGGAGAAGTCTATTTGGATACATATCAGGAGATGAGGAGTTGCCCTCATTCAAGACTAGAGGACTACCTACAAAGGATGAACATGAAAGGCTCAACCAATGGTGTGCAAAGGATGCTTTGGCAAGGTCTTATCTCTTAAACTCTATATCTGACTTTCTTTTACCTCATGTAAGAAACTGTAAGACTTCCCAAGAGACTTGGGAAACCTTGTCAAATTATTTTTCTTCCAACACAAGGGCTAGGAAGAACCAATTATGGATTGAGTTCACAACCCTTAGGAAGCAGCCCAAGCAATCAGTTTCAGAGTATGTGACAAAGATCAAAGATGTGGCAGACCAACTAGCAAGCATTGGAGAGGAAATTGAAGAGGAGCAAATAGTCAGGCAAGTGGCAAATGGACTCAAGGCAGATGATAAGTAGGAAAGTTTCACCACTGCAATGGACCTCTACATGGACATGCATACCCCTGATCTCACAACACTCATGGGCCAACTATTTACACATGAAGCAAAGTTCACCAAAGCTGGAGATCAATCAAAAGGTAACAACCCCTCTGCTCTCTATACTGATAAGAAAGTTAAAGATAAAGGCAAGAAGAAACAGGATGAAGAAGGCTCTACCTCTCAAGCTAATTATGCAGGGAGAGGTAGGTCATCTAGAGGAAGAGGCAGAGGAGGTAAGTCAGGTAGGGGGAGACCCTACAACTCATCACCTTGCAACATCTGTGGACTGTCAAATCATACCACAGATGAATGCTACAAGAACTACAAAAATCAGAGAGGAAGAGGTTACTCAAGAGGTGGATACTCTCAAGGGAGAGGCAGATTCAACCAACATCAAAGCTACAATGGGTACAACAACCAATACAACAACAACTATAACAACAACCACAATGGAAACTACCAAGGTGGATTCAGAAATAGAAGAGACTACAACAACTACACTGAGGAGCAGGATGACTCCTTATTGATCATGAACATGACCGCCAAGATAGGTACAAATGATGATCATTTATTTTACATTGACTCAGGATGTTCTAACCATGTAGCTGGCAATGTGGCACTACTTTCTGATTTGGAAGAGCCCAAGGGCAAACATCAGGTACAAACAGGTGATGACACTAAGCACTCTGTTGTCAAAATTGGAAATGTGAAGACATGTGATGGTAATCAAAACCTATTAAGCAGGGTACTCTATGTACCAACAATAACTAAGAATTTGATGAGTGTTGGTCAGATTGTGGAGAAAGGTTTGCAGGTCAGATTCACACAACATGGAGCATATGTGGAGGATCCAAAACAAGGTTTCAGAAGAATAGCCAAAGGAAAATCAGGTAGATTATTTACATTTGAGCTGGAAGATACAAAAAACATTGCTTTGTATAATTACAAGGATCAGACAATTTCAGAGTTAGAGATATGGCATAAAAGATTAGGGTACATAGGTGAAAGGACTCTAAAGAAAATGTGCAGGGATCAATGTGTGCTTGGGATACCTAATGTATCCAAGCAACACATGATTTATAAATGTGGATCATGTCAATTTGGTAAGTCTCACAGATTACCCTACTCAAGGAAAGGTTTCATGCATGAAGACTACCTAGACTTGGTACACACAGATGTTTGGGGACCTAGCAAGGACCCTTCCATTTCTGGTTCAAGATATTATGTGTCTTTTATTGATGACTATAGCAGGTGGACCATTTTATATTTTATGAAGCATAAAGATGAAGTGTTTAATTGTTTCAAGAGGTATCTTGCACTTGTTGAGAATCAAACAGGTAGAAGCTTGAAGAGGCTAAGATCAGATGGTGGAGGAGAGTACTTCTCAAATGAGTTTGAAGATTTCTTGCAGGAAAGAGGCATCAAAAGGGAGATCACTACAAGGTACTCACCTGAACAAAATGGGGTAGCAGAAAGAAGGAATAGACTTATAGTGGAAACAGCTAGGTCTATGCTCAATGAAAAAAGGTTGCCAAATTACCTATGGGCAGAGAGTGTGTCCACTGCCACTTATCTCATCAATAGGTTGCCATCCAAATCACTTGATGGCATGACACCATATGAAGCATGGCATGGTAAGAGACCCTCTCTGGATCATTGCAAAATCTTTGGTTGTGTAGCATATGTGCATATTCCCTCACAGGTAAGAGGAAAGCTAGACCCCAAGGCTGAGAAATGTATCTTCATTGGTTATGATTTGAACCAAAAGGGATACAGATTCTACAACCCCACAAACAAAGGGTTCAAGGTAAGCAGAGATGTCATATTTGATGAGAATGACTCATGGTATGAGAATGAATGCAGGAAAGTGAGTCTACCCTATGACATGGAGGAAGATTTTCCAAAGCTTACCAAGGAAGAGCCAACTCAGCAAGAAGATTCAAGCTCAGATGATGATACAATAAACCTTGAAGAATTCAAAGCTTGGAAATCCAAAGGAAAGATGAAGATGAAGCAATTAGAGGATAAGCCAGAAACTTCTACTCAAGCAATGAGGAGATCTCAGAGAGAGAAGAAGAAGCCTATCAGATTTGGGTATGACACATCACTTGTAACTAAACATTCTGTATATCTTGCAAAAGACTTGTTGAATGAAGAACCAGGTACCTATGAAGAAGCAATTACAAAGCCAGAATGGAGAGAAGCCATGGATGAGGAGATAGAAGCCCTCAAAGAGAGTGATACTTGGGACTTGGTACCCAAGAAGGATTCTATGAAGGTAATAGGATCCAGATGGATCTACAAATTGAAGAAGAATTCAGATGGAACAATTAACAGGTACAAAGCTAGGTTGGTAGCCAAGGGTTTTGCACAAACCCAAGGCATTGATTATGAGGAGACATTTTCTCGTGTGGCCAAGATGCCAACTATCAGAGTTTTGGTGAGTGTAGCTGCATCCAAGAATTGGAACATGTACCAATTGGATGTGAAGAATGCATTCTTGAATGGATGGATATCTGAAGAAGTCTACATGTCACAACCACCTGGCTATGAAGATCCAAAAAAGGTACATTATGTTTGTAAATTGAAGAAGGCTCTGTATGGTTTGAAGCAGGCACCTAGAGCATGGAATTACAGATTGACCACCTACCTTCTAGACCAAGGATTTGTGATGAGCAAAGCAGACACTTCTCTATTCATAAAGAGAAGTAGTACAGAGGTAATCTACTTATGTGTTTATGTTGATGACATCATCATTACAGGTAATGATGTCAATGGGATTGGACACATCAAAGGACAGATGATGAAAGAATTCAAGATTAGTGATCTTGGATTACTAAAATATTTCCTAGGTGATAGATCTGGCCTTGTCAACGTAGCATAGATTAAACTACCTACCAAACTCTGATATTTCTTCATGTCATTGAATTCTTCACCTCCATACCTGCTTAATTTATGATTTACCTCCAATGGAGTGGTTGAGGTCTTGCAATCTTCCATGTTAAATTTAACTAGGAGATTCTTCAAATATCTCTCTTGTGAAACATATACTCCATGTTGAGTATACACAATCTGCATTCCTAGAAAATAAGATAAGTTTCCCAAGTCACTTATCTTAAACTCCTTCTCTATTTGCTTCTTGATTTCATTGATTCCTTGAGCATCTGTTCCTGTAACAATAATATCATCAACATAAATGCACATGTAAATGTATCCATTTTCACTTGCCTTCACTAGCAAGCTACTATCTGCCTTTGATGCTTGAAATCCACATTCATTCAAGAACTTGACCAATCTGTAATTCCAAGCTCTTGGGGCTTGCTTCAACCCATATAAAGCTCTCTTGAGCTTACACACATAATCTGATCCAATTGATTCCATGAAGCCTTCTGGTTGCTCCATATATACTTCATCTGCAATGTATCCATTTAAAAATGCATTTTTCACATCCAATTGTGATAATTTCCATCCCTTGCAAGCAGCAATAGCAATCAATGTTCTAATTGTAGACATCTTAGCAACAGGACTAAAGGTTTCATCATAATCTACCCCATAAGTTTGGGCATAACCTTTGACCACAAGTCTAGCCTTATATCTAGACACCTTACCATCTGCAAACCTCTTTGTTTTATATACCCATTTACATCCAATGACCTTCTGATTCTTTGGTCTTGGTACTAGTTCCCAAGTTTCATTTTCAAGTAGAGCATCATACTCTTCCTGCATTGCCTTCTCCCAATTCTGTTTACCTTTGGCTTCTTCATAAGTAGTTGGATCTTCTTCTGTCTTCACAATGTAGGCATAATCTTTTGTTGTTAGGAAAGATGTATCATAACTATACCTTATAGGTTCTTTCCTTTCCCTTGTAGATCTTCTGATTTCTGCACTTCTTGAAGTTTCAGCCTCATTTGACTCTGGATCAAATCTTGGCCCTTCTTCTACATGATCCTGCAATCTACTTCTTGATTCAATTTCATCAACAATTTCTTCACACACTTTTACCTTTGCCTTTCCTTTTCTTTGTATTTCTTCAACACCTGCAAAATCATTTGTTGATCCTGTATACCATGTGTTTTGCTCATCAAATGTCACATCTTTGGTTACAAGAAATTGCTTTGTGGATGGATTCCACAATCTGTAACCCATCTGTCTATCATCATATCCAATAAACACATACTTTTCTGCTTTTGGTTCTAGCTTATGTCTTAATTGTGAAGGAACATAGGCATATGCAATACATCCAAAAACCTTACAATGATCAAGGGTAGGTTTCTTACCCCACCATGCTTCATAAGGAGTTCCTCCTTCCAAAGCTTTGCAAGGCAACCTATTCACAAGGTATGTTGCAGTGTTAATGGCTTCTGCCCATAAGTAATTTGGACAATTCTTTTCCTTCATCATGGCTCTTGCAAACTCTACAAGAGTCCTATTCCTCCTTTCTGCTACTCCATTCTGTTGAGGAGAATACCTGCAAGTTACTTCTCTTTTGATACCTGCATTCCACAAATAATCATCAAACTCTTTAGAGAAATACTCTCCCCCTCCATCTGATCTCAACCTCTTGAGCTTTTGCCCTGTGATCCTTTCTGCATAAGCATGAAAATGTTTGAATGTCTTGAAAACTTCTGATTTATCCTTGATTACATACAAAGTAATCCACCTGGTTGCATCATCAACAAACAACACATAATATCTGGATCCATTTATGCTATAGTCCCTTGAGGGACCCCATACATCTGTATGAACCAATTCAAGCATATTTGAATGCTTGTACCCTGATTTGTTATAAGAACTCTTATGTGCTTTACCTAATTGACAAGCTTCACACTTGTACACCATATGTTGCCCTTCAATATTTGGCAATCCAAGCACCACTTGATTCTTTAGCATTTCCTTTATAGCTCTCTCATTGAAATGACCTAGCCTTTTATGCCATAGGTCTAATTCAGATACCTTTTGACTTCCATAGGTAAATAATGCATGTCCCACATTACCTTGGACTTTGAGAGTGAACAATCTTCCTTCCTTTTTTCTTGCAATTATGTTTCTATATCCCTGATTTGGATCTTGTACATAGACACCATCATTTGTGAATCTTACTTCATATCCTTTCTCCACAATTTGCCCTACACTTATCAAATTTTTAGGAATAGTAGGAACATAAAGTACCTTGCTCAGAAGTGTACTTCCACTCTTTGTCTTCACTGATCCAATGCTCTCCACTTTATGTTTGGTATTGTCACCTGTTTGAACTGTATGTCCATTCACCCTTGCTTCCATATCAGTCATCAAGGATAGATTCCCACTCAGATGGTTGCTGCACCCTGAGTCAATATAAAATACTCTTTGATCTTCTCCCATTGATTCATGAGTTGCATTCAAGATAAGAGTCATGTCATCTTTCTGATCTGATGCATAATTGTAATAATTATTGTTGTAGGACTGAGATTGGAAGTTTCTTCCACCTCCTCTACCATATGATGTCCTACCTCCTCTTCCTCTGAAATTGCCTCTTTGATTTCTGCCTCCTCTACCTCTTTGACTATAATTCTGATTATTGTTTCCACCACTTTGACTGTTATACCAACAATCATTTGCCAAATGATTTGTTCTGCCACAAATCCAACAAGCTTTAGCATTATCTTTGTTCTTACCTCCTCTTCCTTTACCTCTGAAGTTCATCTTCCCTTTTGTAAAGTTAGCTTGATTTGAATTCCCTTCATCATCATTTGATTGCTTTCCCTTGCCATTCTTTTTCTTGTCTTTGGAGTACATAGCTTGACTTGTACTTCTATCATTGTCTCCTTTAAGATCCTGCTCAAAGGTTAGCATGTGTCCTAGCAATTGATTAAGATCAGGAGTAAAGTGATCAAGTGACAATTCTATGGACAATATAAAAGGCTTCCACTTCTCATCACCTCTTAGACCTGTAAGTATTTGTCTTACCAACTTTTCCTCTTCAATGTCTTCATCCACTGCTCCCAAGCTATCTGCAATATCTTTCATCCTTGCCACATAATCTGAAATTGATTGTGAGTTCTTCTTCTTGAAGGTTGTGAACTCAGCCCATAGTGAGGACTTCCTTGACTTAGTTGTATTTTGGAAATGCTCTTCCAAGGCATTCCAAACATCTGTAGCACTTTCCAAACCTCTGATGTGAGGTAAAAGGTAATCATTTACAGCCATGTAGATGATACTCCTTGCTTGAGCATCCTTTCTCATCCAAGTCTTCAACATTGCAAGTTCTTCTCTAGTAGGAATACTTGGATCTGCAAACTCAGGTTTTTCTTCATCTCCTATAATAAATGATATAAGATCTTTGCTCATGAGGTGTGCCTCCATCCTCATGGACCATGCTGGATAGTTCTCCCTATCTAGCTTATCAATCTGCAAGCTTTCTCCCATCCTTGACTTTCTGTATCTGCAATTACTATGGTTTATGAGGAGAAAGTGTACCTTTGATATAAGCTTTTATCCTTCTTGATTCTTTCGAACTTGTACTATGAACTTCTGCAAGTTATCTTCAATAATTTGTCCTTGTCCTCCTTTGATTTGGAAGATCTTCAATATCTGCACCAGTCGGAACTTCAATTATCTTTTCTTCTCTTGTACTTCACCTTTAGCTCTGATACCACTATTGGAGACCTCTTAATCTCCAAAGGTTTGATCTATACTGACTTAAGAACACTTCTATGTCAGTTATAAACCAAACTTTACACAAACAATGTTCTTCTTTACCAAAACTTCAAGCAACACTTCTCTGAGTGAAGAAGTGTCAACTTCAGAAAGTCTGCTTCAGATATCAACTTCTTTATCTGCACAAATCTTCAAATTTCTTCAAGTAAATGATGCACAAGTATTAGCAATACCTTTGTGCAATCATACTAGTCATTAGTTCTCAAAACTAATCACCAAAAGTTTAATTTGATCATTAAGATCAAATACATGTCAGAAAATGACTCTCAGAAGTTGCGCCTTCGACATAGCCAACTTCTTAACTTGATTTCTCCCAATCTGAAACCCGTTTTGCTAAATGCTTTTAGCCATAGCTTCCTTATCTTCTAACTTAAATTTTAAGTGCTCACTCATCAAAAACTTTACAGTATACACTCAGATCTGATCAAAATACTGAGACGGAAAAGTGCGCTACTTTCAGGCTTCAGTTCTCACATTCTACATATGAATGTTCCTAATGATCATTCTCACAGTAGGAGAGGAATTAGATTCTGAAACTCTAGACATAGCTTCATTAGCTTCTCAATTAGATGTGTACAAAAGGATTTCTGATCCACATGATCAGACAGAGAGCACTCAGAGAAAAACCCGTCGTTATTTTCTGAGAAAAAACTCTCTTCACATCTTCCTAAAAATTGTCATCTACAAAATGACTCTATTACTTTCTCTCTTACATTTCTTGTCATAATTATCTTATATATACACGACTTTAGACTCATCTCGCGTCTATGACTCTATTCCTTATCATTCTAAGGATTTAACTATACTTAGCTTACAAAATTCTTCACTTATATGTACATATGTGTACAAGACATCATCCTGAATTCTTCTTCATTTTACAAGTGTCTTTCTTTGCTTCATTCTGACCATAAGCATTCTCCAAGATCTGTATAATCACCAATTTGTGATTGGTTTGCTCCAACAATCTGTAGATATATATATACGAGTCTAACTCGTCATCCTTTTTCAAAATACATTGAACTATTTACAAGAGTAATATACAAAAGAAACATTTCTGATTCTATTCTCTTCCTTTGAAAATAATCTTCATCCTTCCACATATCTTTTCACTTTTGGTCTTCATGTAATCACTTATTGATGATTGCTCTGCTCCAACAGCAGCCGCACAACAGTCTTTCCAGGTATTAGTGAGACAACTGTAAGGTGGAATGGATGTATGTCATTCTTCAATGGCATTACTATGCATTGATGCAGCAGACGTCAACTTTGCATGTGTTTCTGTTTGTTGTATTTTCATGTTCTAACTTTTCGATGATATAAAACAAGTTGTTGAGCTCGTAGGGACACACATCTATGAATCAATGGCTTGTATAATTAACATCATGTTGTAAATGTAATCAAGGAGTCTGAAACTAGACTCGCAGATTACTCAGGAAAATATAGAAGACTTTGAAGAGGATTATGAGCTTGTTGATATTCATTTTTTTGTTTCTGTGTAGTGAGTTCAAGTGGCATATTATATCCTTATGTCCCACCGTTGACAGCCTTTGAATCGTCTAAGCTATCAAATGTCTAATTGTCCCAATTATCAAAAGTAGTTATGTGGAAGTGAAAGGCTTTCATTCTCATGATTTGTTCACAGCTGTGTGTTCTGGTGAATGCATATTCTGTGCTTTCTTTTGGCTGGCAAATGCATAGCTCCTTAACTGAAGTTAGCAAGTGAGAAAACATACCGTATTTGTAGCAAGTCTTGCTTCTCAGAATCTTAAAGTTACGACACATATGCACTAAGACGTTAAGCATTCATATGCGTTTGCAAGAGTGGAACGAAACTGTCATTCCTTATTCGGGAATTTGAGAGACCAGAAACACTTGGGTAGAATGCATTATGCATTAACACATATGCATAGGTCGTAATATTCAGAAGGATAGCATATACCTATATGTAAGGTGCATGTGAAGCCTGGCCGAATTGAATATAACATTAACAAATATGTAAGCATTGTGAAAATTAAATAAACACCAGGATGAACAAGTTGGAAAATAAGTTAAATTTTGGTGAAAAAGAATTAATTTCCATGCTATCTTATGATTTGTTTCTTCTGTTTGGGAGGAAAGCACGTTATGAAAGAGTTTGTTCTAAACCTATAAGTGTCTGATTGGGAGGAAAACCTTCTTTTTGCTTTCATATAAGCTGAAAATTTTCTGGAAGCCTTTATTCACTTGGTGTGGAGAAGAGAGAGAAAGAGAGAGGGAGAAAGAGAGGCTAAGAGCCAAAGTAAGAGGAAAGAAGGGAATCGAGAATTAAGTAGCACAGGAGCAGGTGAGCAAGAAAGCACTTGGGAGTACATTCACATACAATTTAGTGATTTGAAGTAATTTTTGGAAGCTGGAACAAAATACGAGCGCGTAGATGCAACTTCCCTTGGGCCTAGAGACCGATATCATTTTTGGTGCGTTTGCCGGGATTTTATGAGCTAGTGCATAGCCATAAGAAAAATCCATTTCGAGATAATTGTGGGCTTTAGGTAATCCAAGTAGACCAATTGTGAGGGATTTGAACAAAATAAAACCTTGTATAATCACTTTTTCCTTGGGCTAAAGAGCTTATCAGCACTACACGCCCTCATAACCAGATCTTTTGTTGCTCCAATACCTGCACAAAGATCTTGAAACACACAAAAATAACCTGTGCATGCTTTTAAGAATCAACATAAGTTAGTGTAACTTCATGTACATAGATAAATTCATGTAAAAACTAACTTTAATGCACATTCCCATGTTAGCTTCATAACATTGGAAGAAAATACAATGTTAAACTATGAACTTTGATGCAAAAAGTATTCAAATGAATATATTTAAGAGAAAAAATATGACGCAAATGTATGAAAATTAACTCATTCCTATCCAAAATGGTTCAAAATATATAGAAAAATCCTAATTATCATAATTGGACACTAAAATCACTCAAAAAGAGTTTCTCGCCAGTCAACAACCATCTAAAAGCTTGTGCAGAGATGGCTTCCAATAGTCCAAATATTGATTATCAACATATCAAAAGAGATATCTTGAAGTTTAGAATCTATAATAAGTTTAATTTCTTGATTTCGAGCTTCCATTAGGAAGTTATGGCCAAAACAAAGAGGCTAGGTGAGTGGACAACATACCTCTTTGAAGAAGTAAGAAGAGACTTAAATACTGTCTACAGGTAGTTTTTAAGAATCTAATAATAGGTTGCAGCCATTCATTGGAAAGCCCTTGGATTCTTATTTCTATACCAAGTTGAATCATCCAATTTGGATATCATATGAGAGAATTACGTCCATTTTAGTAAAGGTAGGTATGCCACTCTTGCTCTTTCTTTACTCTTCTCTCTCTTTCTAATATTTTCATTCTCTCTCTAATCTTCATTTTCATCTTCACTTAGGATCTCCTCCTTCTTCTCTCTTTCTCTTCTTTCATCCTTTCTCTTTCTCCTTGTCTCTCTTTCTCTTTCTTTCTCTTTATCTTTCTCTTTCTTTTCTTTGTCATTCTTTCTCTTTTTTTCTATCTCTACTTCTTCTCTTTCTTTCTTTCTCTCTGCCTTTCTCTTTCTGTCTCTCTCTATTGGAGCAGAACAATCATCAATAGTGATTATATGAAGATCAAAGTGAGAAGATATGTGGAAGAATGAAGATTACTTTCAGAGGAAGAAAATAGAATCAGAAATGTTTCTTTTGTATATTACTCTTGTAAATAGTTCAATGTATTTTGAAAAAGATGACGAGTTAGACTCGTATATATATCTACAGATACGTATTCATAGTGAGAGAGAGTGATATAGATCAGATAGAGAAGAATAGGTGTAGAGGTGATGAACATTGTATATATCATCAACCATATGTATGAAAAGTAATGAAGAAGAAAATGTTATAGAATTCTGCGCGTCGATCTTCTTTCCTATTCTCCTTCTGTGCTTAATCTTTTGAAGAATCCTTTTGCACGTATCTAAGTCCATAGCTAATCTATCTATGGCTAGAATTTGAGAGATTAATTTCAATCAGGCTGTGAGAATTTTGTTTAGGAACATTCATATGTGAAGATGTTCTGAGAGTCGAAAAATCTGGCGCACATTTCATCTTCAAAGAAATGGTCAGTGCTCAGTCCACAGTGTAAAGTTTTACACAAGTGAGGGCTCAAAATCTAAGTTGGAAGGTAAGCTATCTATGGCTAGAAGATCTTGATCAAACGGGTTCAGAGTTGGGAGAACCAGTGCTAAGAAGTTGCAGGTGTCAAAGTCGCCTTTCAGACATAGGTAAAGTGTTTCACACATTTCTCAGTGTGTACTTAATCTTTTTGAGAGATTTAACTTGGCAAAGTTGCGCAACCTTAAGGCAAAGTGTTGTGCAAAGTTTTATCAAAAACTTTACAGGATTGATTAGTCAATGAGTGACTAATCTACAGCAGACTTTTCTGAAGAAACTGAATTTTTCAGAGTAATCAATTTCCTGATAATTTGGTGAAGATTCTCTAAATTAGGTGGAGTCTAAAGTTGATCTTGATATAGAGGTGATCTAAATTCAAGGTCAATTTGTTCTTTTGGAGATTAACACTCTCCATCAGTGGTATCAGAGCAGGTTGTGTCAAAATTGAGAAGAAGAAGACTCCGACTATTGCAGAAGTACAAATCTTTACATTTTGAAGTTGTAGAAGGGTAAAGGTTGAAGAAAGATTGAAGGAAGACATACAAAGAGCATCAAAAGGATCAGAAGGAGCAACATTCGAAGTAAAGGTACATTTATTATCTGTAAAGGTTAAAGATTTGAAGCTACAGGTGAAGTAAAGATGGGAGATAGTCTCCAAATTGAAAAGTTGGATAGAGAGAACTATCCTGCATGGTCTATGAGGATGGAAGCTCACCTTATGAGCAAAGATCTGATAGGATACATCACAGGAGATGAAGAAAAGCCAGAATTCAGAGATCCTAGTGTTCCAACTAGGGAGGAGCTTGCAAATTTGAAGAATTGGATGAAGAAGGATGCTCAAGCAAGAAGCATCATCTACATGGCAGTCAATGACTATTTGCTTCCTCACATTAGAGGACTTGAGAGTGCTTGTGACATTTGGAATGCTTTGGAAGAGCATTTCCAAAATACAACCAAATCAAGGAAGGCTTCACTATGGGCAGAATTTACTACCTTCAAGAAGAAGGCTTCACAATCAATCTCTGATTATGTGACAAAGATGAAGGACATTGCAGATTCTTTAGGTGCAGTTGATGAAGATATTGAAGAAGACAAATTGGTAAGACAAATACTTACAGGGCTAAGAGGAGATGAGAAGTGGAAGCCTTTCATTTTATCTACAGAACTTTCATTAGATCACTTTACTCCTGATTTGAATCAATTGTTAGGTCATATGCTAACTTTTGAGAATGATGTCAAAGGAGATGTTGATAAGAGTGCAGGTCATGCAATGTATTCTAAAGACAAGAAGAAAGCCAACAAAGGGAAGCAACAATCAGGTGAAGAAGAAGGTACATCAAACCAAGCAAACTTCATAAGAGGAAGAGGAAATGGCAGAAGTAGAGGAAGAGGCAGAAACAACAAAGATAATGCAAGAGCTTGTTGGATATGTGGTAAGACCAATCATCTATCTCATGATTGTTGGCACAATAATCAAAACAATGGTAATTATCAGAACTTTAATCAAAGAGCAAGAGGTGGTAGATTTCAGAGAGGAAATTTCAGAGGTAGAGGTGGTAGGAATTCTTTTGGAAGAGGTGGTGGAAGAAACTTCCAAAATCAATCCTATAATAACACCTACTACAACTATGCATCAGATCAAAAGGAGGATTCGACTCTCATTATGAATACATGTGAAACCTCACATGAGGACATGAGATTGTTCTATATTGATTCAGGATGTAGTAATCATTTAAGTGGAAATATTGCTTTGATGACTGACCTAGATCATAATGCAATTAATCATACAGTTCAGACAGGTGATAATACAAAGCATAAGGTAAAGTCAATTGGTTCAGTCAAGGCTAAGGATGGGAGCACTCTTCTGAGTAAGGTACTTTATGTTCCCACAATTCCAAAGAATTTGATCAGTGTAGGTCAAATTGTGGAAAAAGGTTATGAGGTAAGGTTTACCAATGATGGAGTTTATGTGGAAGATCCTAGTCAAGGGTATAAACAAGTTATTGCAGGAAAGAAAGAAGGAAGGCTTTTCACATTGAAGGTACAAGGAAATGTTGGACATGCTATGTTCACATATGGAGAGCAGAAGGTGTCAGAATTGGATCTTTGGCACAAAAGACTTGGACACTGTAATGAAAGAGGTATCAAAGAAATGATTAACAATGATTCAGTGCTTGGAATGCCTAACATTGCAGGTCAACACATGACATACATATGTGAGGCATGTCAATTAGGTAAGGCTCATAAGCAATCCTATTCCAAGCATGGATTTATGTATTCAGAAAGACTTGAATTGGTGCATACAGATGTGTGGGGTCCTTCAAAGGACTTTAGTATAAATGGTTCAAGATATTATGTCATATATGTTGATGATGCTACCAGGTGGATCACAATTTATGTGATTAAGGAAAAGTCAGAAGTGTTTAATACATTTAAACACTATCATGCATATGCAGAAAGGATTACAGGTCAAAATTTGAAGAGACTAAGGTCAGATGGAGGGGGAGAGTATTTTTCAAATGAGTTCAATGATTATTTGTGGAATGCAGGTATAAAGAGAGAAGTTACTTGCAGGTACTCTCCTCAACAAAATGGGGTAGCAGAAAGAAGAAATAGGACTCTTGTTGAGTTTGCAAGGTCCATGATGAAAGAGAAGAATTGCCCAAATTATTTGTGGGCTGAGGCTGTTAATACAGCTACATATTTGGTTAATAGATTGCCTTGTAAAGCTTTGCAGGGTATGACACCATATGAAGCTTGGTGGGGTAAGAAACCTACCTTGGATCATTGCAGAATATTTGGATGCTTGGCATATGCATATGTGCCATCTCAATTGAGGCATAAGTTGGAGCCTAAGGCAGAGAAGTATGTATTCATTGGTTATGATGATAAGCAAATGGGATACAGGTTGTGGAGTCCATCCACAAAGCAATTTATTGTATCCAAGGATGTTACATTTGATGAGCAAGGTACTTGGTATGCAGGTAAATATAATGTACATGCAGATGATGAAGAAGTAGTGGAACAAAGGAAAGGTAAAGCAAAGATTCAATTACTTGATGAAAGTGAGAGTAATGAAGTGCAGATTGAAGTTGAAGAGAGGCCAAGGTTTGATCCAGAATGTGATGAACCAGAGACCTCAAGAAGTGCAGAAGTTAGGAGATCATCTAGGCACAAATGGCAACCTACAAGGTATAGCTATGACACTTCATTCTTGACTACTAAAGATTATGCTTATTTGGTAAAAGCAGATGAAGACCCTTCTACATATGAAGAAGCCAAAGGGAAGAAGAATTGGGAAGATGCTATGCAAGAGGAGTATGATGCATTGATAGAGAATCAAACATGGGATTTGGTTCCTAAACCTAATAGTCAGAAGATTATTGGATGTAAGTGGGTTTACAAAACAAAGAGATTTGCAGATGGAAGTGTGTCTAGGTACAAAGCTAGACTTGTTGTGAAAGGGTATGCACAGACATATGGAGTGGACTATGATGAGACTTATAGTCCTGTGGCAAAGATGACAACCATCAGGACACTCATTGCAATTGCTGCTTGTAAAGGTTGGAAGTTGTCTCAATTAGATGTTAAAAATGCTTTCTTGAATGGTTACATTTCGGATGAAGTCTACATGGAGCAACCAGATGGGTTCAAAGATCAAGTGAGTCCAAATTATGTATGTAAGCTCAAGAGAGCTTTGTATGGGTTGAAGCAAGCCCCAAGGGCTTGGAATTATAGGCTTGTAAAATTCTTGAATGATCTTGGATTTCAAGCATCAAAGGCAGATAGTAGCTTGCTAGTCAAAGCAAGTGAAAATGGATTCATTTATGTGTGTATTTATGTTGATGACATAATACTTACAGGAACAGATGATAAGGGGATACAAATGATCAAGAAGCAGATGGAGAAAGAGTTCAAAATCAGTGATTTGGGGAACCTATCATTCTTCTTGGGAATGGAGATCTCTTATACTCAACATGGAGTATATGTGACCCAAGAAAGGTATCTTAAAAATTTGCTAACCAAATTTAAAATGGAAGATTGCAGGGTTGCACCTACACCTTTGGAAGTGAACCATAAATTGTCTAGGTTTGGAGGAGAAGAGTTCAGAGATATGAAACTCTATCAAAGTTTGGTTGGTAGCTTGATTTATGCTACATTGACAAGGCCTGACTTGTCATATGCAGTTGGTGTGCTTTCACAATTCATGCATTGTCCTAGAAAGGAACATTGGATTGCAGGACAAAGAGTACTTAGGTACATCAAGGGTACACTCAAAGAAGGGTTGTACTATGGGTTTACTTCAGATACAAGAATCAAGATATATAGTGATGCAGATTGGGCAGGTAATGTGGATGATAGAAGATCAACACATGGATACTTGTGCTATGTAGGAGACAAATTGATTTCATGGTGTTCCAAGAAGCAACATACAGTTGCTTTGTCATCTACAGAAGCAGAATATAAAGGTATGGTGGAAGCTGCAAAAGAGGTAATATGGCTAAAGACACTTTTGAAAGTTTTTGATGTGATTCAGAGTACTCCTATTATTTGTGGAGACAATATGAGTTCATTATACTTGGCAGCTAATCCTGTATTTCATGCTAGAACTAAGCATATTGAAATACAGTATCATTTTCTGAGAGAGAAGGTCATTGAGAAGGAAATTGAAGTCATACACACCCCTACAAAAGATCAACTTGCAGATATGATGACTAAAAGTTTGGATGGACCTAAGTTGCAGAGGTTTAAAGATATGGCAGGAATAAAGAAGATGCAGGTAATCACAATTGAAGATTGAGGGGGGGCTGTTGGAGCAGAACAATCATCAATAGTGATTATATGAAGATCAAAGTGAGAAGATATGTGGAAGAATGAAGATTACTTTCAGAGGAAGAAAATAGAATCAGAAATGTTTCTTTTGTATATTACTCTTGTAAATAGTTCAATGTATTTTGAAAAAGATGACGAGTTAGACTCGTATATATATCTACAGATACGTATTCATAGTGAGAGAGAGTGATATAGATCAGATAGAGAAGAATAGGTGTAGAGGTGATGAACATTGTATGTATCATCAACCATATGTATGAAAAGTAATGAAGAAGAAAATGTTATAGAATTCTGCGCGTCGATCTTCTTTCCTATTCTCCTTCTGTGCTTAATCTTTTGAAGAATCCTTTTGCACGTATCTAAGTCCATAGCTAATCTATCTATGGCTAGAATTTGAGAGATTAATTTCAATCAGGCTGTGAGAATTTTGTTTAGGAACATTCATATGTGAAGATGTTCTGAGAGTCGAAAAATCTGGCGCACATTTCATCTTCAAAGAAATGGTCAGTGCTCAGTCCACAGTGTAAAGTTTTACACAAGTGAGGGCTCAAAATCTAAGTTGGAAGGTAAGCTATCTATGGCTAGAAGATCTTGATCGAACGGGTTCAGAGTTGGGAGAACCAGTGCTAAGAAGTTGCAGGTGTCAAAGTCGCCATTGCAGAGAAGCACTTTCAGACATAGGTAAAGTGTTTCACACATTTCTCAGTGTGTACTTAATCTTTTTGAGAGATTTAACTTGGCAAAGTTGCGCAACCTTAAGGCAAAGTGTTGTGCAAAGTTTTATAAAAAACTTTACAGGATTGATTATTCAATGAGTGACTAATCTACAGCAGACTTTTCTGAAGAAACTGAATTTTTCAGAGTAATCAATTTCCTGATAATTTGGTGAAGATTCTCTAAATTAGGTGGAGTCTAAAGTTGATCTTGATATAGAGGTGATCTAAATTCAAGGTCAATTTGTTCTTTTGGAGATTAACACTCTCCATCACTCTCTCTCTCCCTCTTCATCCTTTTCTCCTTGTCTCTCTTTCTATTTCTTTCTCTCTTAACATGTCTCTCTTCCATTATCTCCTTCTCTTTCTCTTTTCTTCATTCTCTTTCTATGTCTCTTTCTTCTTCTCTTTCTATGTCTCTTTCTTCTTCTCTTTCTTTCTCTCTCTCTCTCTCCCTCTCTCTCTCTCTCTTTTCTTTCTCTTGCTTTCTCATTCTTTCTATCTCTAATTCTTCTCTTTCTCATTCCGTCTCTCTCTTTCTCCTTCTCTTTCTTTGTTTCTCTCTCTTTCTTTTCATGCCATCTTTGTTTGTTCAACATGCGCAGCAGGCCTAAGTGAAAATATGTAACAACATTGGTATTTACATAACGTGATGATGTAGCCTAGTGGTTAGAGTGCTTCGCTCTTGCTTGGAGGTCCGGATTTCAATACCTGTGAGCGGCATCGGTAGAGATGTGTGTGTAGCTATTCATAAACTTGGAAAAAGAACTTTCATTTTACTATTGTGATAACAACACCGACCATGGTATGGAAGAGGTCCCCAGCTCAACGCGAACTCCCGATTTCTTTTTCTGCTCAAAGATGACGAAGCAACAGATAACCTTTCATATGCGAAGAAGAAGATGATTTTAGGCTCATGAGAATCCTCCATCTTCATCCCTACTTGCCCTGTAAAGGATCTCTTCACCATGCTCTGATACCAATATGTGGGATTTGAACTCATGACCTACCAGCTAGGAGTATGATGGGCTAACCACTAGGGTGTGGTTCAACCATCTCATATCGATTATATCTTGATTCTAACACTCTCTTCCCCTTCTAGAGATCATTGTCCTCAATGATCAATCCTTGATATCCCCTTGAATTGATGTCCTCACCCTCACACACACTACAACATATCGGGGGTATACCGAGGCTTCTACTGAGGAAAATGAACGGGTGCAATTTTGCCCTGATGCCGGTGTAAGGGTCGGTGTAGGCATCGGAACCAAAGCACCGGTATAAGCCTCGGTATAAGGGTCGGTATAAGCGTCGGTATATGCATCGGTATATGCGTCAGTATAAGCGTCGGTATAAGCACCGGTATAAGCGACGGTATGCCCTTGGGCAGAATAGTCGGTATAAGCATCGGTATCTACCTGGGGATACGGACGCTTATACCGTCGCCTATACCGACGACCATATCTGCAAAATTCTTTTTGGCAGAGTATGTTGTCTCTTGCTACAGCAACATTCCCATGCTGCTGTGTAGCAAAAGACAATACACTCTGCCCAAGAAAAACCAGAGAACATGTAACATGTATGACAGGCAACCGAAACATGATTTGTTAAAGCAAAACATACTGTCAAATACAAACAACATGGGAGAAATCAATCATGAACCATGTACAAAGAAATGTGACACATTGACATGATATTTATAAACAACAACCAGAACACATGTATATGTGTGTATGCCTATGTATATACATGTGTATGTGTATATGTATTATGTGTGTATATTTGTATATGTGTAAATATTTGTATGAATTTTTAAAAACCCTAGAACCCTAATCCTAATGACCTAGACCTAAAACATGTGTATGTGTGTATTTTTGTGCATATATATGTGTATGTGAAATTATATATACATATATACATATATATATATATATATATATATATATATATATATATATATATATATATATATATATATATATATATATATATATATATATATATATATATATATATATATATATATATATATATATATATATATATATGTATGTGTGTGTGTGTGTGTGTGTGTGTATGTGTGTATGCATATGTGTATCTATGTAAAAACCCTAAAACCCTAATCCTGAAGACCTAGACCTAAAACATGTATATGTGTATGCATGTGTGTATATAAGTAAAAGCCAAAAAACCTAATCTTAAAACCCTAACCCTAAAACATGAACATGTGTGTATGTATATGTCACATGTGTGTATGTATGTATGCATGTGTCTATATATCTATGTGTGTGTGTATGTATGTATGTATGTATGTATGTATGTATGTATGTGTGTGTGTGTGTGTCTTTGTGTGTGTGTACGTGTATGTGTGTGTGTATGTGTATATGTATTATGTGTTTATATGTGTGTATGTGTGTATGCATGTGTGTATATATGTAAAAGCACAAAACCCTAATCCTAAAACCCTAACCCTAAAACATGCATATGTGTGTATGTATATATGATGTGTGTGTATGTGTATGTATGTATGTATGTATGCATGTGTATATGTGTGCATGTGTGTATGTATTATGTGTGTATATGTGTAAACATCAAAAACCCTAATCCTAAAACCCTAACCCTAAAACATTTATATGTGTGTGTGTATGTATGCATATGCATATGCATATGCATATGTGTATGAAATATGTATGCATGTGTGTGTATGTATCTCTATGTCTCTCTCTTTCTATCTATATATATCTCTCTCTCTTTCATCTCTCTCCCTCTCTCTCTCTCTTATTATCTCTCTCTTTCATCTCTCTCTCTTATTCTCTCTCTCTTTCATATCTCTCTCTCCTCTCTCTCTCTTATTCTCTCTCTCTTTCATATCTCTCTCTCTCTCATTCTCTCTCTCTTTCATCTCTCCCTCTCTCTCTGTGTCTCTCTCTCTCTCTTTCTCTCTCTCTATTTATAAAAAAGAACAAAACAATCACTTAAATCAATGTAATTCTTTTTATCGCTCTCTTCAAAGCCCAATCGATGTCATCTCTTGTCAAATTACAAAGAATCGACGCCAAAAAGCTCCTACAAAACAAAAGAAAAAAGAAATTAAAAAATAGAAGACATAGAGAAAGAGAGACAGTGAAAGAGTACACACATCATTTACCAAGATGTGTGAGAGAGAGATGTGTGTGTAGGGGGAGAGAGAGAGAGAGAGAGAGAGAGAAAGAGAACCCTAACCCTAAAACATGTATATGTGTGTACGTGTGTATGTATATGTGGTGTGTGTGTATGTGTATGTTCATGTATGCATGTGTGTGTATACAAATGTGAATGTGTATATATATGTGCATGTGTATGTATGTATGTGTGTGTGTACATACATATATTTGTGTATGTATGTATGCATATGCATGTGTGTACGCACATATGTGTGTGTATACATATGTGACTGTGTATTTATATGTGTGTGTGTGTATGTAGTATGCATGTGTGTATGTATGTGTGTGTACAATCAAATATGTGTGTATGTATCTCTCTCTTTCTTTCATCTCTCTCTCTCTCTCACTCTATATCAATTGAAAAAAAAAACAATCACTTACATCCATGTAATTGTTTGGAGTGTTGTCGTCAAAGTCCACTTAATGTTTTCCTTCGTCGAATTCCAAAGAACTGATGCCAAAAATCTCCTGCAAAACAAAAGAAAAGAGAAATTCATAAAACCTAATCCTAAAACCCTAATCCTAAAACCCTAATCCTAAAACCCTAACCCTAAAACATGTATATGTGTGTATGTATGTATGTATGTATGTATATGTGATATGTGTGTATGTGTATGTGCATGTATTCATGTGTGTATACATATGTGAGTGTGTATACATATGTGAGTGTGTATATATGTGTGTGTGCATGTAATATGCATGTGTGTATGTATGTGTGTGTGTGTACATGCATATGTGTGTGTATGTATGTATGCATATGCATGTGTGTATGCACATATGTGTGTGTATACATATGTGAGTGTGTATGTAATATGCATGTGTTTATGTATGTATGTGTGTGTGTACATGCAAATATGTGTGTATGTATGTATGCATATGCATGTGTGTAGGTATAAATGTGTTTGTACATGTGTGTATGTATATATGTGTTTACATGTATGTATGTATGTGAGTATGAGAAGGAATATGTGTGTGTATGTATATGCATGTGTGTATCTAATATGCATGTGTGTATGTAATATGCATGTTTGTATGTAATATGCATGTATGTATGTATATGTGTGTATGCATGTGAGTATGTAATATGTATGTGTATGTATATGCATGTGTGTATGTAATATGTATGTGAGTGTGTATGTAATATGCATGTGTGCATGTAATATGTATGTGAGTATGTGTATGCATATGTGTGTGTATGTATGTATGCATCTGTCTCTCTATCTCATTCTCTTTCTATTTCATCTCTCTCTCTTTCATCTCTCTCTCTTTCACTCTCTCTCTATCTTTCTCTTTCATCTCTCTCTCTCTCTCTCTCTCTCTCTCTCTCTCTCTCTCTCTCTCTCTTCAGTCTCTCTAGATCTCTCTCTTTCTTTCATCTCTCTCCCTATCTCACTCTATATTAATCGAAAACAAAACAATCACTTACATCGATGTAATTGTTTGGAGCGTTGTCCTCAAGGTCCACTTAATGTTGCCCTTTGTCGAATTCCAAATATTTGATGCCAAAAAGTTCCTGCAAAACAAAAGAGAAGAGAAATTAGAAAAGGAAAAACACAAAGAAAGAAAAAGGGTGCTATAGTATGTGCAATTCTTACAAAAATTTCAGATCTAGAGAAACAGAGATGTAGAGAGAGAGAGAGAGAAAGAGTGAGAAAGAGAGAGATGTGTGTACACAATAGGTGCAGAATGTAGTTCGCATGCGCAAACTCGACAGTAGCAAACTTTGGTTCAAAATGCAAGCAAATGTCGAATTTTTGCTCTCAGGCCCGGTTAAAACATTGCCTCGGTATAAGCGTCGTTATGAGCGTCGGTAATTTACAGTAAAGTACCGATGCCTATAGCGGCGCTCATACCGATGCCTATATACCGACGATTAAATGACCGTCTGTATTGCATCCATGGTTTTTCAAGCATTTTCAACGGTCATACCAACGCCGAGGCCTGACCATCGGTATGGGCAACGTCGGTATGCCCCTGATATGTTGTAGTGATAGTCTCTTGAATCATCTTGTCCTCAACCTCACTCTCTTGAGCGTTGCCTTTCCCCTTCTTGGCCACTTTGTTTACAGACTTGCCTTGCTCTCAACCTTGGTGTCTTGAGCCTTGCCTTTCTGCTTCTTGGCCACTTGCATATGGAATTGCCTTGCTCTCAACCTTGGTATCTTGAACCTTGCCTTTCCGCTTCTTGACAACTAGCCTACGGACTTGCCTTGCTCTGAAACTCGGTCTCTTGAACGTAGTTCTCACCCATGCTAGGTATCTTGGATGCCAAATCTAGTGCTTTCATTAGAACCCTCATTTTGAGAGCTTTCTAACGGTATCTTAGACATCGAAATCCGACCTACGGATGGGGAGATACACTGAAATCTTTGTTAAGATTACCTTTGAAATCGACGTGTGCACCTTTCTTTCACGTTTCCCAAGTCTACTTCCTTAGCTCTGATACCAATTGTGAGAAGTTGAGAATGATATGCCTGGGACTCACTTCCCAGCCTATTTATAGCCTTTGCCTAGTCACCATCTAGAGTTCTCTCTAAGTTCCCTCTACTCATCTGGCCATCATGAGTAGGCACCTCATATGAACTCTCTGGCTTTTTGTCCTTGGCTATCCCCCGAGCAAGGAACTTCTCGTTCCTCCAAGCATGTACATCTCTAGAATATAACACCCATAGAGGCATTTAGCCTCAATTCCATAGAGGCGTTTAGCCTCAATCCCATATTTTCCATACATGCATTGATGGATTGCCTAACCAACTTTTAATAAGCAATGATATCATACCTCTAACATGACATAAACTCAAATCATATAACCCATAATAATGGGCACAATCCATTCATAATTATCCAGATATGTGCTTTGGAAGATATAATTACTTGATGTTACACTTTCACTGTTTGTATATTATAAAGGGAATGCTCTTCCACTTCCACTAGCAATGAAGATGAGCGTTGCAAGATTCTAAGGATTACGACCATGACATGCTAGAGAGATGACTCTCCTTCCAACCTTATGTCTTTATATATAGCTGCTTGAATCAACGAGGACCACAAATGTAACTAGAGTCCACAAGTGCATGTGCAATGTCCTCCGCTCCTTTAATATCTTCCACTAGAGTCTAATAGTAGTTGGAGTGATCTCAACCACTACTTTAGTACCTTCCAATAGAGTCCACTAGTGGTTGGTGTACTTGCCACTCGAGTTAAGTCTCTCTGAACTCAAGTTAACTCACCCTAACTTGAGTTAGAAGGCTCTAGAGCTCCTTGGTCAATACTCTCTATCCATGCTCCCCATGGGGCTAGAACCCAAGACCTCCTCGTTCATAACCTTGAGACTTAAGCACTAGGATCAAGTGGATTACTTGTTTAAGAGAGCACATGAACTTATGCTTAAGTCTAGTCTCGAGATCTTTGGCCATACATGAGTGATCAAATGGTGTCTGATTTCAGATCTGTTTAAACCAAACGAACCCTTAGATCATAAAATTACTTTGTTAAATCCTTTCCCTCTTCGAAAATATTTTTTTGCCCAAAAATAAAGCTATATATGGTAACTATAGGCAACCCCCTAGCCTCATGTTCTTAAACCGGAAGAACATGGTCATGTTCTAAAACTAGAAGAAGATGTCTCATCTCTATGGTGGGATCCCTGGCCAAATGATTCAAAATGTTGTCTGGCTTTGTACTTTGATAAAGTGGTCAAAGTACAAGGTAGTGAATAAATTATAAGGGTGGATCTTAAAACATTTCGCGATGTGGGATCTAAGTACCAACATATGAAATGGATAGACTCCAATTATTAGTCCATTTGTAGGCTTCATTGATGCATGGACTTAGTAATGAAGGTGGAGATCATATCCCTTGCAAGACTTTGAGAACTCTTGATTCATAGTTTGAAGTTAGGTTGATCCAAACATCTAACTTGCATGTTTGTAGAATGGTTAACTTCCAACCAATAGTTACTTGATTTATTCACCCGACTTGAGGACTACTTTGTACTAATGGGCTTGAAAATCCTATGTAAATGGTAGGAGAAAGTTTTCCATTTATTTTGGATTGGCGCTACTATATCTTGACCAAGGCAACTTCAAATTGAAAATAGTTCAACTTAGGACAGGTTTCTAGAAGACTATAGCTAAAAGTTCTTGGGAATTGTCATTCTTATGTGCAATTCCTAACTTATCTATTCTAGGGTGTACTGAACTCTAGAAAGTCTTCAGAGTTATGCTATTAACTCGAAGCAAAACCAAATTAATAAGTCAATCGTGGACTTATCATCTTTTGAAGATTGAATAATTTCTTGTACAGAACATCTACCTAGGATGTTTAACTTAGTTATCTAGCTCCAATCAGCTAACCCTGGACTTTTGCAAAAGGAATCAGATACCATATTTGAGTCAATTCCAAAAGATTTGGAAAGCGAAAGGAAATAACTAATACTCTATATAACTAATTCATAGTTCTAAGATATAAACTTGCTATGAGTCAAATACTTGATGACCCAAGACGTTGATGACCCAAGACATTAACTTCTTAACAATCTCTTTCAACAATACTATCTTTAAGAGAAATAAATTGGATTCTCAAAAAGATTCACAACAAATCTAAAACATTATTCAACCACAAGATACTAGTGTGTTATCCAATATCAATGTGTCGACCCACTGAGGTTCTATTGATGCATTTTGACTTAAATAATGCTTGACTTGAGACTAAGTAATTTACCAAGTTACACTAGGAAATTGGTGCTTGACTTAATCAATCTATTCCTAGTTGAAAGGATCTTTTCGATTTCAAAATCCAACTTCTTTAGAAATTTATCAAATATTTCTGAATCAACAACACTTTATCTTGAGGTGTTCCAAGAAGATCTTGGAAGTTACTTACTTTGTATCTTTATACATACTTGATCTTGAACTATCTTGAGATCATTATATTATCCTCCTTGAATTTAAACTTCTAGCTATAAGTTTTAATTCCTTTGAGGATCAAATCTAACTTGAAGATTCATTCTAAGACTATAAGATAATTATCATCACATGGTCCAATGTCCCATACCATCTTTCCTACATCAATCTTGAGTATAAAATCTGGTGTCCCATACCACCCTATTTTATATTCACATTAATGTGTGGGTGATACTTATCCGAAAGTCTAAACATAGCTTGATCGAGTAAATTTTCACTTCAACTTTTTAAAAGACTTTTTAAGTTTCAGGCATTACATCTAACTTGATATTCTAGGTTTTGATTCCTACACATGATTGTTTCACAATCTCGTGCTTTTTCCATGGAAACTTGAAAACTTCTTGATAGAATATCTATTCTTCTTTGCTTGGTTTTTCAAACCAATACCAATTATGATTCCAACTTGAATTTTCACAAGTTCAAGTCTAATTGGCTATAGTTGACCAATTTGTAGTGACAAGAGCTTTTCACTTCTTGTCTTTAGATTCCTTTATGACTGAAGCTTTAAGTAGCTACCCTGGGAACTTTATAGGAATCTCTCTACTACTTAAGGCTGTGCATCCACTCATGCTTTTGGATTTCACAATTAATAAATCTCTTTAAGGATACGTAAACTTTACGTTTTTCCTTCTAGACACTTAATTACCATTGACATGGTTTCCCTTGGAATTTTTCTTCTTTTCAAACTTGGAAAATCTTATTTGTTTCACACTTCCCATTGGACAAATGGAACTTGAGTGAAAAATTCATAAACAAAATTTGATTGCCAATATTTGGGCAAACATGAAAGTAATTCCACTCACAAGTTTTTGGTCAAATATTTTCCAAGTTAGTTCAAGTCTAGTTTACCTTGGGACAATAATAAAGTCTTTAGCCTTTATCATTAAGGTTTCTGGTCCTATCAAAATCTTCTTTGCTTACCCATGGGATTTTAGAGATTTTTCTCGCAACCCAAGTCCAAGCATCTGTTGATACCTCTCAAATTCCAAAGCTAAGAACAATTGATACAACTTCAAGTGGTATCAACCATTGGACTTTAAGTACCACTTCTGGTGGTTTGGGACTTCTAGGGAACTACTTACTATCTAATGGGTCTGAAGGACTTCATTCTCACTACTTGTGAGAATGTTATTCTTGAAGGACATGAGATTCCTTGTAGGGAATCAAATAACCTAGCAAATGATTCACCTTGGAACCTTTTGCAATGTTAAAAGGATATTTGAAAGAAATTCTTAGAATTTCAAACAATATCCAGAAGCTTTATTGATTCATTTGTGTTAATTTCCCAAGTATTAGACTAGAGGATAAATAGCACCTTTTCCCATTCCACTATGAAAGTTTGACTTGAACTTTCATTTATGTCATATTGATTTTTGTTCTCGAGTTTTATACAATATTCATTATTATTGGTAAATCATTAGATGCTACTAAGGTAGGTATTTTAAACATATTTCAACAATCAAAATTATGTTTAAAGTCCAAGCATCTTTGATGATTGATCCAATAGTAATGCTATTATGAACACATAATTTGATCTTTATAGCTTGTTTAGGAAAAGTTAATGGATTGGAGATCCATACCTTGGAACTTTATATGCTTAAATGAAAAGATCACAGTTCGATTCAAGTCTTGAGGAACTTATCTCATGTCCTAAAGATTGCTTTCTTTGGTTTCCTCTTGAAGCTTCAATTAGCTTAAATTAAACTAAAAATCAACACTCTAATCCTTCTAAAAGGAAGAGTTCTTTTTAAAGTTTTCCCATTTCGATAAAACTTTGCATCCATACCAGAGATGCAATCATAGAACCTAGCATCCATCTATTGAATGTTAAAGTTCAATTGATGCTAAGCTTTACTCACTTCACTGATTTTCATCACTCCTTAGGATGAAATCAAAATGAAAACTTTAAAAACGCTATGGTTTTTTGACAAATTTGGAACATCTCAACTATCTTCTGAAGTTTAAAAGTTCAATTAGTTTAAGTTCCATGTGATTTTATTTGATTACTCTCATGTCGTGGGATAGAATCAAATACAATCATTCCAAATCATCCTACTTGGATGCATAAAGTTTTTTTATATCCAAGCTTATCCTTAGGATTCTCTAAGTATTTCGTAGACTTAGAGTCATTAAGGACTTGCAAGTAACCCTATTTTCTTGCCATTTTAGATAAGCAAGAAAATTGAACACTTGACTTTCAGCATGCCTACTTTTCCTAATCAAGACCCCTAATAAGTCATATCCTAGTATCACTTTTGGGAAAAGTGAACTAGCTACTTGTGTTGCATAGCAGCTAAGAGCTTTGCAACTAACTAGTTTGCCATTTTCCCTAAATTTCTAACTTGATTTAGAAAAAGTAGGTCATAATTAAGAAAGTACATTTTTTCAACTATCTAGCAAAATACAGCAAAAAAACATGCTTCTTCATATGCCAATGCACGATCTTGCATGCAAGTGTATTCATGTGTTTGCATGTGTTTTCATTTTCATACAACAAACTTAAATCAAGTAGTTCTTGAGCTTGCCATGCATGCATCCAAGCATCCATGCACAAACAATCTACTTGCTACCTTTCAAAAAGATATAAACATTCATGTGCACAAACTTGAGTGCATACTATTCCTTTTTCAAGCAAGAAGAAAATGTGTGTTGTGCACGAAAGCATTCTTTTGAAAGGAGAAATGCATCAACAATCATTTTGTTTTTGGGCATGAACTTCTAGATGCATGCAAGTGCTTGATGTATTTTCCAATACTTCTATGTCCGTTTAGCTTTCATTGAGTTCATAGTGTTTGCATGATCATTATAAAATATGAAGACTTCTACCATGATTCAATAATATCTAGATGCAAGCTACATGAAAGTGATGAATGAAGCAAGTATTGAAATGAAAACATCAACTTAAAAATACTTATCTCCCAATTAAGTTACATCCTTCCATTGATCCTCGTGAAGAGCCATTCTCCATCCTTTGGTGCATTATGGATAGATGTGTTCATGCATTTAGGATTCACAAAGAAGAATGTGTTTGACATAAAATGGCTACACTATGACGTTCTCATAATAAGGGTGTGAAATCCATTCCCCTATATCCCATGAGTATGGTTATATATTTTTCCATTTTCAACAATGGCAGAAAGGCATGGACGTCCTTCGAAAAGAGTATATACGAGGCAAGCGACTATTACAAAGAAAAGAATTGAGGACGTAATATATGAACAAAATGATGGCCAATAATTTCAAGCTCTTCATGAGAACTTGAGGAAGATTATAAGGGCAATGTTTCCTTAAAAGATTTCCTACCTTTGATGAAAATGCAAGAAACTAAGGATTACAACCACCACATGCTAGAGAGATGACTCTCTTCCCAACCTTATGCCTCTAAATATAACTGATCGAATCAATGAGGACCACAAATGTAACTAGAGTCCACAAGTGCATGTGCAATCTCCTCCGCTAATTTAATATCTTTGACTAGATTCTACTAGTGGTTGGAGTGATCTCCTTCACTGTTTTAGTACCTTCCACTAGAGTCCACTAGCCCTTGGTGTAGTCGCCACTTGAGTTAAGTCTTTGTGAATTCAAGTTAACTCACCTTAACTTGAGTTAGAAGGCTCTAGAGATCCTTGGGCAAAACTCTCTTCGCATGCTCCCCATGGGGCTTGAATCCAAGACCTCCTCCTTCATAACCTTGAGACATAACCACTAGCCTAAGTGGATTACTTGTTTAAGAGAGCACATGAACTTATGCTTAATTCTAGTCTCAAGATCTCTGGTCATACACAAGTGACCAAACGGTGTTTGATTTCAGATCTGTTTGAACCGGTCGGATCCTTAGATCATAGAATTACTTTATTACGGGTTCTTTCTTTTCGATAGATGCTTGGCCAATAGCTATTTCTAGTGATCAAGTCGAAAAACTTTCAAATGGTTGTTTTCGGTGCATCCTTTCATGAATGATGTCCATGACTTACAATGTAACAATTATTTTGTGTTCTCAGTTGAGTCATTTAAGTTAGATTCTCAATGCAAAAATGCTCAATCCGATCCATCTATTGACTTGATCCACCTACTCATCTCTCTTCAGATTCAAGTGCATAAGGAGTAAAGAATGTCAACAGAGAGAGAGAGAGAGTATACAAAGCATGTTTCATTTTAAGCAAAGGACTCATGAAGTAAGTCAAAAAAGATTTCAATTCCTTACTTTAGATAGACAGATTGCATTGGACATTGTGAAGCATTGTTGTGGTTTGAAACGTTTGTATAAATTAGAAATGAAGAAACTAAAGCAACTAAGAGAGATATTCTCCTATTTAGATAGTGAAAGGCAAGATTTATACCCTTTTTGTCACATGCAAATGATTGAGCATAACATGTCAGTAACACATGTTGCTTTTGAATATTACTTTAACCAAGGGATTTGATGTTGTAGAGCTGCATTTAAAATTGTGATGGGCATGGGGAATTGCGAAATACATAAGATTCAGCTAGGTCTTATATGTGGATATCTTATTTTTGGTACATAATAGGGATTTGGGACCAAAAGTTCTATTGGTCCTCATGCAATGAGTTGGATAATGAACTATTTTAGTTTGCATTGTGAAGTTATGCCTACAACTAGAAGGTTACACTTGTCAGGTAACTTTACTCAGCGAGAAGTATTTCAAGTTTATAAAGAAGAGATGGAAAGTAAAAATGAAAAGTATGTCCTCTATCGACCTTTTTACTCGATTTTGGAAAGAAAAGTTAAAAAATGTGAGTATTCCTCATAAAGTTAGAATGGGTGAATGCTCATTTTGTGCCACTTTCAAAAACATGGAAAAGGGGCCCACAACACCTCAAGGAAAAGATAATTTTAAAAGCCTTCCAAAGAACCATCATGAAAGTCAAGCTTTAGAAATAAAGAAAGCAATTCATCATCGAAGTAAAGCATTCAAAAATCTAGAGCATTATATGTGTTTGCTGATTGATGGTATGGATCAAAAGAAAACATGTCTGCACCATTTTGCTCACATTCCTAAGGACATCAGAGATGAAGTCCTTGTGCAAATGCATTTGGTTTTGCTTTGGTATACAATGGAACCGTAAAGTTGAAGCTTTTCTTCACATATTGCAACCTGCATAATGATCCAAACCTTATGATTACTATGATTCATAATTTTTTTCAATCATGGAAGGGTATTTTGCCACCAAATATCTATTTGCAGCTTGATAACACTACAAGAGAGAATAAAAAATCTGTAGTCTTTGGATATTTATGCATGCTTGTTGATAACAAGTGTTTCAAAAGGTTAAGGTAAATTTCCTTTTGGTTGGACAAACTCATGATCACATTTATCAAATGTTCAGTTCCTTATCTAAGGGGTTGGCATGCCATAATGCTTTTACTCTTCCAATATTATCTGTGTTGATTTTTGAAGCATATACTCCAAAGTCTGAAGTTCAACATCTTACACAAATTTATGACTTTAAGCAATTTTGTTTCGCAGGTATTGATAATAGTACTAAGGTTTTGGCTCCATTGCACAACATGAAGTTCAACCACACATTCTTGATGAGGAGGCTTAGTGACATTACTCTTTTATTTGCAAAGCAATATTCATGTTCTCTAGGGTGGGAACCTAAAGATGGATGTAGAGTTTTACTACATGTGCCTAATTTGTTTGTGGATGGTGCAGAATAGACCCCATGTGAAGATAAAAAAAATATGGAAAAATATGGAAATGTGGTTGAGCAAAGTAGATTGTGGATGCATGTACTTATGGAGAAGAAGAGACATAGTGATCGTGCAAAAAAATATATCAGCGATCTAGATGTATCTTGGTGGGATTAATTCTTTTAACCATCAAGAAGAGATTATAAAGAATAAGAGTGCAAGGCATTAGCCAATTATATTTCATTCACATGGGGTTTTAGCACACAAAGATCAATGAACTTGGACCAAGCATGTAATGTAGATACACTTCAAAGCTTTATGCATCCACGAGAAATCAATATTTATGTAGGCCCAAGGGTGATGAAACAAGCTGAAGCATGATTTGAAAAAGAAATAAATGCTAGAGCACTTATTAGAGTCCTTGCTGATGGTAATGAGGCTACTAGACCATTTTGGGTAGCAAAAGTGTTAGAGGTCATTAACGATATTGATCAAAGACTAATAGAGGCTTTTATAGCCTATTTGTATTATACGAAAAGTAGTAATGCATTTATTGGTAACTTTAACTTAGAAATGGTATGTGACACCAAACAAACATGCTCAAAAAAGAAAAATAATACTCAAAGTATATCCACCCTTAAAATGGATGATGTAGATATTCTTGTTTATGATTTTGCCTTGACAAAAAGAGGTCACTTGAGGAAAGCAACGATCAATATGATAAAGGAAAAGCTTCCAGATGTATGTGGTGTAAGACAATAGTTATGCAATATAACACAGGAGCAATAGCAGAGAAGATAAAAGATATAGGAGAATCTCAACAATTTTCTACTAGCAGCAAGTACAAAGATGATGGCGTTGTCCACCCGTGCGCTCTCAAGGTAGAGCTTAAATGGTGATCTAGACAACTCTAGATAGGGAGATACAAGGTAGAGGTATGCTGGCTCAACTCAATGTCTTAGGTAGTGTAGAAGTCATGTATATATAGGATCATGGGTGGCCTGCCATGGACGGCTATACATGGGCGGTAGAGCGTGGGCGGCCACCGCCCGCGTAATTGCCATACACGGCTTAGACTGGTTGAACCGACCTAACAAATATAAATTATTTCTGACTCCGATAGGGAATATTCCATGGAATATTCCCTTTACCGTCGCACCGGGGGCGCTGCCCCCGGACCCCCACCAGGGGGCCCGCTGGCCCCCTGGGACCCCCCAGCTAGGGGGCCCGCTGGCCCCCTTGGACCCCCCAGCCGGGGCTGCTCACCGCTGCCCCGGACCCCACAATTGGGGACCCTGGTAACTCCCTTTCCTTATAATACCTTACATGGTCCAATATGACCTTCATCCAACATTCAAGTTGGGATTCCCATCAATTGGGTAATGCACGCTTGGCTTCTCCTCATAAAGGGGGCCTTACAAAATGTGCATACAATCATGAGGGGTAGACATTGATCATATACTAACACCCCCCCTCAATGTTTACCGATGATAAATCAAGTAGGTCTCGGTCCTATGCCCATCTGTTGAAGATGCTTGTTGAGCTGCTCTCTTCCAAGTGCTTTAGTGAATATGTCAGCACAATTTGCCTCTGTTGGGCAATATTCTAGCTCCACAATTTCATCTTCAATTAGCTCACGAATGTAATGGTACTGTACTTCTATGTGCTTGGTGCGAGCATGAAATACTGGGTTCTTTGCAATAGCCATACAACTTTGATTATCACACTTGAGTACAGTTGGCATATTTGATGGAAAGCCAAGATCTGCAAGAATTCTCCTTAACCAGACTGCCTCACAAGAAGCAAAACAAGCTGCTTTGTACTCTGCTTCAGTGGAGGAGAGTGCGAGAGTTGGTTGCTTCCTACTTACCCAAGAAAATATTCCTGAACCAAGTGAGAAACAATATCCAGAAACTGATTTTCTAGAATCACAATCTCCAGCCCAATCTGAATCACAATATCCTTGGAGTGTATCACTTGTGGTATACAAAATACCAAAATCCAAGGTTCCTGCAATGTACCTTAGAATTCGCATTCCAGCATTCCAGTGACTCTTCTTAGGTTTGTTGGAAAACCTGCTTAACACTCCAACATCATAGCAAATGTCTGGTCTAGTGTTGCACAGAAAAATAAGACTTCCAACAAGCTTCCTATACTTCTTAGCATCTACATCAGGCATGTTATAATCCATAGATAGCTTATGATTTACCTCCATAGGTGTGCTAGTTGGTTTGCTGTCCATCATTCCAAATGCCTTGAGAATTTCTTTGGAGTATTTTTGTTGTGAGATGAAAATGCCATCCTTCCTTTGCCATACTTCAATTCCCAGACAAAAATGGAGTAGACCTAAGTCTGTCATTTCAAACTCAGTTCCCAAGCTGATCCGAGTTTCATTGATGAGTTCCTGATGATCTCCTGTAATGATCAAATCATCTACATATACAATGACAACAACTAGCTTGCTATCCCTTTTCGTTACATACAAGTTAGCATCAGAAGTACTTCTTTCAAAACCCATATTTTTGAAAAAATGATCTATTCGTTGGTACCAAGCCCGTGGAGCTTGCTTAAGTCCATACAAAGCTTTCTTCAACCTGCAAACTTTATTTTCTGAATTGGGCACCTCAAAACCTGGTGGTTGAGATACATATACCTCCTCCTTGAGGTGACCATTCAAAAATGCAGATTTGACATCCATCTGGAAAATAGGCCACGACTTTTGTGCAGCTACTACAAGTACCGTCCGAATAGTTGTCATGCGTGCTGTTGGTGCAAAAGTTTCTTGAACATCAAATCCTTCAATCTGTGAAAAACCCTGTGCAACTAATCGTGCCTTATACTTTTCTAATGTTCCGTCAGCTTTATACTGAGCTTTCCAAATCCATTTAGTACCTATTACCTTCTTCTTTGGCGGCAAGTCGACTAGATCCCATGTATCATTTTTTAGTATACTATCATACTCAGACTGCATTGCTGCTCTCCAACCTGGATCATCAATGGCTTCTTCAATGGTGGTAGGTTCCTTTATCGAACCCATGATATCTGCCATTAGAGCCATGTTAACAATGTGTTCTGAGGCTCTTCTTTGCTCCTCTATTCTCTTTGATCTTCGTAATCCATCCGATGATGATTCTGGTACATCTACATGTGGATTGTGATCATCAAAGAGCTGTTGTGCCCACTTTGGTAGTGGCTTACGCTGTGCAGCTACAACTGGTTGGCTTTTTATTGAGGAAATTTCTCCATCAGATTTTCCTCCTCCTCAACTTTAACCTGTCTTTTGATAGGCACAAGGTGAGATATTTCTCCGTTTGATGAGATAGTAGATTTATCTTTATCTTCTACTAAGTGTAGTCATTCATCAAACACCACATCTCGGCTGACAAAAATCTTCCTTGCCTCAGGATCCCATAGCCTGTATGCTTTAGACTCTTCACTATATCCTAGGAAGACACACTTTTTGCTTTTTGAATCCAACTTTGATCTTGTTGAATCAGGAATATGTGCATAACAGAAACAACCAAAAATTCTGAAATGCAAAACTGAAGGCTTTTTACCAGAATATGCTTCTTGAGGAGTCATCCCCTTCAGTGCTTTTGTGTAGCTTCGATTGAGGATGTAGACTACTGTATTGACTGCTTCTGCCCAGAATGAATCATGCATGTCTTGAGCCTTCAACATACAACGAGCCATTTCAACTACTGTCCTGTTCCTGCGCTCAACAACGCCATTTTGTTGGGGTGTATGAGCTGTGGTAAGTTGCCTTTTCACACCATGCTCCTTACAGTAATTGTTGAATTCTATTGACAAGAATTCACCTCCTCTATCTGTTCTAAATTTCTTCAGTTTCCTTCCTGATTCATTTTCTACATACTTATGCCACATTTTAAATTTTTCAAAAGCATCAGCCTTCTCTCGAATGAAATAAACCCACATCTTTCTACTATAATCGTCGACTAACAGCAAGAAGTAGAAAGATCCTCCTAAAGCAGGTGTAGACATTTTACCACAGAGATCAGCATGTACCAACTCTAGAGGAGCTTGAGATCGATTGCTGGTCTCTCTTGGAAACGCCTTTCGTTGTTTCTTGCCCATCATACAAGCTTCACAAGGTTCCTGCAACTCTCAAAATGCAGGCAAATGAGCAACCATCCCTGTTCGTTGCATCTCCTTCAAAACTGCAAATCCGAGATGCCCAAATCGTTGGTGCCATAACCTGCTTACATCTTTATCTTCTGTAGCAGTTAAAGCACTTAACTCATACAAGTTATCCCGTCGTATGCCTTTACCTACAACATTACCTGATGAATCCATGATTTCCGCACCACTCTATGATTGAAGTGAACTTCGAGACCACGATCTGTTATTGCAGAAACTGACAAAAAATTTCTTTTGAGTGTAGGTACATAGAGAACATCGGATAACTTTTTCTCAACACCTGGAGAAGTGATAAAAGAGATGGTTCCAGTTCCTTCAGCTGGACACTTGGAGTCATTTCCCACCACTACATTGATGGATTCCCGCAGAGGCACTAGGGAACTATACCAATCCTTTTTACTAGTCATATGGCGAGAAGCTCCACTATCTAAAATCCATGGCTCATCAACACGAGCTTGAGCAGATGAACATACCTCTTCAATAGCTACCCAAAGTTCTAGCTCTGTGTTGTTTGTAGAATCTTTATTCTTCCATGATGATTTTACAGTCCCATTCCGTTCATCAGCTTGCTTCTTTCTGCAATCCTTGATGGCATGGCCTTTCTTTTCACAATAGAAGCAACTTCCTGTGAACTTTTTCTTCTTTGGCTTCTTCTTTGATCCCTCTGAAGAGCCTTTACCTTTTGCATTTGCTGAGAATGCAGCATCAGCTGTACTTTGCTGATTCTTCAGCCGCATCTCTTCTTCTAAAAGCATGGCACAAAACTCTTCAAATGTAAGAGGAGTTGGCCTTACCTGAGTGTTAAGGGCTATTACTAATCCATCATACTTTGCTGGAAGAACACGTACAGATCTTCGAGCCAGCTCTTCTGGTGTTATAACAACACCAACTGCAGCCAATTGATCTTGAAGATGCTTTATCTGTTTGATAAAATCTTCAGCCTTTTCAAAATCAGAATGCTTTTCATTTGCCAACTGATTTTCTAAATTATGTATCCTAGTGTGGTTCTTGGTCTCATATTGCCGAGCCAATATGCCCCAAGCCTCATGTGCTTTAGTAGTATGTTGAACTAAAGTAAGCACAGAATCACTTACACTAGTGACAATCGCACATAATGCATCAGCATTCCGCCTCTTCCAAGCTCGTAGAAGATCTGGATCTGGCTGAATCATCAATCTTGAATTTGCTGGATCTTCAACTGGTATAGGCTCTGGATCCAATCCCATCGGTCCCATGACAGTGTCAAGTAATTCATAGGAGTCCAAAATTGCAGAAATTTTGAACTTCCAAAGTGTATAGTTGGTTCCATCCAGCTTCCCTTCAGTGAATGCAGGTGGACGAATTCGAATAGGTGCAGCATTAACATTAGCTGAAGCACCAAGACTAGTGTTCGACGATGAAGCCATCATGTAATCACTCGAATAATCTACTGATATTCTAGTCTGCTAGTAGGCTAAAATAATGATACTTCTCAAGCTATTCGAACCTTACAGCTCTGATACCATGTAAGACAATAGTTACGCAATATAACACAGGAGCAATAGCAGAGAAGATAACAGATATAGAAGAATCTCAACAATTTTCTACTAGCAGCAACTACAAAGATGATGGCGTTGTCCACCCGTGCGCTCTCAAGGTAGAGCTTAAATGGTGATCTAGACAACTCTAGATAGGGAGATACAAGGTAGAGGTATGCTGGCTCAACTCAATGTCTTAGGTAGTGTAGAAGTCATGTATATATAGGATCATGGGTGGCTTGCCATGGACGGCTATACATGGGCGGTAGAGCGTGGGCGGCCACCGCCCGCGTAATTGCCATACACGGCTTAGACTGGTTGAACCGACCTAACAAATATAAATGATTTCTGACTCCGATAGGGAATATTCCATGGAATATTCCCTTTACCGTCGCGCCGGGGGCGCTGCCCTCGGACCCCCACCAGGGGGCCCGCTAGCCCCCTGCGACCCCCCAGCCAGGGGGCCCGCTGGCCCCCTTGGACCCCCCAGCCGGGGCTGCTCACCGCTGCCCCGAACCCCACAATTGGGGACCCTGGTAACTCCCTTTCCTTATAATACCTTACATGGTCCATATATGACCTTCATCCAACATTCAAGTTGGGATTCCCATCAATTGGGTAATGCACGCTTGGCTTCTCCTCATAAAGGGGGCCTTACAAAATGTGCATACAATCATGAGGGGTAGACATTGATCATATACTAACATGTGGGACATCTAATCATAGGCAAAGAAGAAGATCTATGCATGATCCTATAGAATCCAATATGTACTTGGATGAGGATAGAGCTCTTGTTGATATAGTAGAAGAAGAAGAGAGCTCTCAACAATCTCGGAATGAATCAAATGCATCAAATGATGGGAGTATAGACATAGATCAAGAAATTTGTGAATTAACTTGAAAATCTATGACATTTTTGGTGCTTTTACGAATAATCAAAAGCACTTTGCATAAAGAAACCATGTTCTATTGCATTTTTTAATCACTATAAAAGATCCTCAATCAAGACATGTTTAATCTTTATTTTTTATATAAGATTTTTTTATCAATTTTATATTTCTCATATAGATTCTAGAGATATCAATGCTAAATAGATCCAAATTTTTGTCACATTTTTACCTTCGAAAATTTTCAAACAATGACAAAAAATGTCAAAACATTCATGCTTTCACTTGATTTTTGAAATGTATGTATATTGCTATAGTCTATCCGCTTATACATGCCACGACATAAAATGCTAGAAGGAATAATCACATCGCCATTTGACAGATCATGCTTTCTACATCCATCATCAAAAAAATTCACAACTAAGCCAATCTTGGCTAAAGATGAAACTAATAACATATTCTTCTTGATCCATGACACAAATAAAGCATCCAATGATGTAAAAGAACTATCGTTAGCAGTAGTCAGAATGATCTTACCAACTCCCATGACAAGATAAGCGGAGATGTTGGCACATGTGAGAGTATTCCCTATAGCAACATGCTCAAGTGAAGTGAAGAAACTCTGCTTCAAACATCTGAGTATACTGTAGACATAAACTGCTCACGAGAAAATGGGTCGAAATCGCAATCAGTAGTAAATGCCCATTCTTCATTCTAGACAAGATTAGCAGAATTTGTTTTCGGTGTAGAGGCCTCTACAACAACCATTCCACCCTCTTTCTTCTTTGCCTCTTTTGTAGCCAACCAACTCTTTATGACATCATCATTTTCTTTAACGTACTTGCAAACAATTTCTACTTTTTTGTTTTCTTGTCATCTCTATCATCCTTCTTTGATTGTGCAGAATTAGTAGCTTTCTTCTTACTAGTAGAAGAGTTCCATTTACCTTTGCCATTCTGACTAGCCAGGAAAGCTTGATCTACAACATGCATAATGGACCTGTTCTACCTAGACTGATGTTCCTGCAACAAAATAAAGGCTAAATCCTCAAATGCCAAAGGAATTTGGATTGCCTTTCATCATCAAACGAAGAGTAGAAGCAAAACTCTGGTATGAATTCAAAAGACCATTCACAATAGTCTACACAAGTGAACTATTAGGTAAGAGTTCATTAGTAGAAATCAATTGTTCTTTCAAATCTTTGATGTTTGTTAGGAAATTGTCCATGGAATCACCTTCATTCATGTGCTGACTCTCCAATTGTTTTCAGAGGTAAGCAACATGAGCCTTATTCCTTACCTGGTATAATGTGGTAAGTGTATCCCAAGCATCCTTACTTGTTTTGCAAAAGCGAATGTGAGGAGTAATGGCACGTTTGATAGACAAGGCAATCAATGCATGTGCCTAAGCATATCTTCCATCCAAACCAACAAGTTTGCTCCATGTTAGGTGCAATAGAAAGTTTAACACAAACAAGAATCTATAGAATATCACCATCTTTGATGCCATATGCATCATCTTCAGTACCTTTATTTGCAGGTGTAATAAGACATTTTTCAACACCCTTCACAATGTTCCATAGTCCTTTTGTGACCAATACATGATGCATCATATAAGCCCATAATGGGTAATTGGTACCATTCAATTTATGCTTAATAGCCATCATACGAAATACATCACTACTTTCAACCATAGACACTAACTAAAATACCTTGATGCAGAAAATTGATTGTATCTCAAAAGTTGAACAAAACTACCCTATTGAGTTCTGCTAAATCTTTACCAGACTTTGAGATGCTTATACTAGCGAACAGAAACATGTATATATCTTTGGCACAAAAACACCAAATAGCCTACACAAGCACTATGATAGTGCATTCGGAGGTTGGAACAAGCTTACATCACGACTTTAGCATCACAAACTTAAGCCGTTTTGATCTCGTAATCACCCTGAGTATGCTCACCAAATTTCGCATGATTCTAAGACTGTGATCGGAGGGGTTTCGATGATGCCCTAGATGAAGCAACAACCTGCTCTGATACCAATTATTGGACTTTCGGGTCTACGAAGGCATGCAAAAAACACAAGGAAGAAGAAGAAGCTTGGAGCAAAACACACAATACTTAATGTATTACCATTAGAATGCACAAAGATTAGTAACCCATTAGGGCAATAGGCATATATACAAGCAGAGGGAAAAAACCTCCTAAAGAAGGAAGAAAGTGCCCTGATGGTCCTATTGTGTTCTCACGCATTATTACCTAAATATATCAATAATAGATTCATGCAAAAATGATAATGAATATCGTTTTTGAGTTGGAAAGCATGAGTGGATCTCTCTCCAAGAATGTTTGCATTGTTTAGAAGGTCCAACATCTTTAGGAAAGGTTCAAATATGAAGACTACCTTGTTGCATATGGTGTTATTTTTTATGCAAGATAATGTTGGATGGGAAAAACTAACGCACGAAACAAAAACAAGTTTTCCTTGATGAAAAGGAAAAAATTGAAAGATTTCTTACCTCATTTTAAGAAGAAATGAAAACCTATTTTTATCAACATTGAGGAAAACTTCTAGGAGGTGGCTGGGTTCATTAATGATGTTTTTGCTAGCACTCCCAAGTGGGGGGGGGGGGGGGGGGTATTGAAAGAGTGAGAGCCACTATTGCTCTTAGAACAAAAAAACAAGATTCCACAAAGCGTTCCTAGAATTTTTCCTCACTACATGTGAGTTCAAAGAAACCATTAGTAGAATGAAACTATGTAAATATCTTCAGTTTTATGGAATGCCTAATGCGTCCATTGAGCTAAAGTTGAGCCTTGATATTTTCTTGAGTCTGAAAGAAGCCAATAGAAAGAGTACTCTCCCTATTGGAATCTGTACAAGAGTGATTACGTTGGTGCACATGAACGGACCTCAAGATGTTTTAAACTATTAAAGACCTATTTGTTGCTCTAGTTCTATGTATAGAATCTTTTGCTCTTCACTCTCTACAACACTGAGTCTTTTCATGGACCATGATATCCTTTGTGTGTACAAGAGTTTTATTAGAAAGATATATATTCCTGATGCCATTAGATTTCTTTGGGAGGGTATGGATTGTGGTAGGGTGTTCCTCTTGCTCTTGTGCACCCTTGCACTGAAGCCTCCACTAAATATGAAGTCCTCATCACTTTCCTATATTGACCTACAATTTCTCTCGGTATCACTCCAATCACACCTTGTTTTGTCTTCTTTCTTCCTTAGATGATGTTGGCATGCAACAAACAATTCAAACTTCTCTAATTCTTCACTTGGATCTTTAACTCTCCACTGACTATTGGAGAGTTCTCTACACACTTCCTCGCTTTGCAATTATCTCTCTTCACTATGCATACATTTTCTGAGTCTTTTTGTTTTACGTACACACTTTACTTTGCTTTCCTTTCAATGCTGGTGCGTACACACAACACTTTTCTTCTCCTTTTTCCATGTGTCTCTTAAGATCTTCTTCTTGGTCATTTATCCCACTCCCTTAGTCTCTCGCAACATCACACACACTACCGGATAAATTTGTAAACCTTATGATTACTTTTAGGCCTTAGGATCTAGGATTTATAAGTACACGTTCTTTAAGTGATGGTTGTTTTTTCATGTGGCGACCTTAGGGACAAACAAAAAGAAAATTTAATGGGGGTCTATCATAGACTTTCTCCAAAATGTACAAAGATAAGAGGGTACACTTGAACTTATGACGACATTCCAGAATCTTTAAAATATTTTTAGAACATGCAATTGAACTTCAAGGGCGGACAATTGAGCACATACAAAATTTGCATTATCTGTGCACCCACTAATCTCCACACACAAAGCCACCCTGTTCTGCACTCGTTTTCCAACTAGGCACTGAGATAGGCTCAACAACTTCCCACCACCAGAAGGGTTCTTCATCTCATAGAGCCAAAGTCAAAGTAATAATAGAGATAAAAAATCATGAGGAGCAACAAATTATTAGTAGTTTGAAGAAACCATGGAAGAGACATGCAACACTCGTAGGTTGAAACATTGAAGAAAGTGTGAAGGAAGGCTAGGTATTGACTAGAATAAGCATGCCAAATGGAGGATGGGAGAGCGAGCAAGAGAAAAGGGAATAGGGAAGGGGATAGGGGGAGAACGAGGAGGAGGAGGAGAGGGAGGGGAACAAGGAGAGATAGTAATGTGCATAATTAGTAGAGAAAAAGGAACAAATCCTCAAATCTTGACACCATAGAATCATGTATGACAAAACCATGAAGATGAACCTTAGAATGCACACCCTAGGACTCAAAAAGATCATGAGTGGGAGAGAGATAGAGTTTAGAAAAAATTTTCATAGTGTACAATAAGCTAGAATGCTCACGTACACTACCTTATATCCCATTGTCAAATTATAGTGTGTGAATATGATACAAACTGACAGTATCTGAATCTAGAGAGTGTTGATTTATTTGGGTAGTTATGCATGTGAACACACTAGGACTATTGGGGAACTTTTTTGTCCTCTTTTGGAGTTTTTTTCCCGGACTTGTTACCGTTAGTGTCCATGTGAAAGGCCAAATGGCCACCGGACACTTCTTTGTATATGTTCTTTAATAAAACATATAGTGGCCTGGTCAGTCACAGATTGTAAGTTCGACCGCATTTGTAAGACCTAAGAAGTCTGTCTTCGTGCTTCCTGTGTACTGTGTTTTCTGCGTATTCTACAGCCTCTGTGCGGAGTACTGTGTGCAGCCTCAGGAGCTCGGCTTTCTACTCCGAGCATATCATCGTGGAGCTCTCAAAAAGGAGAGCACACTGTGGTGCGTCACCATTGAAACACTTCACTGGTATCAGAGCAGTTCGAGGCAAAACCTTTGTTCCGTTTGTGCGAGCGAAGCGAGCACCGCCCCCCCCCCCCCCCCCCCCCCCCCGAAGCTTTCTCCAAGTCGTAAACCCCCCCCCCCCCCCCAGGCTTTCTCCAAGGCTTACTACTAAGGTGGCGACCAAGGCATAGACCTTGGCATACCTTGTCATCCGAGTCACCGAAGTCATCGTTGGCGCCGTTGGCTACGCGCGTGGGAGGACCTCAACGATCAAGGAATATAGAGGTTCCCGGTACTTCTCGAGAGGTCACCCATCCCAGTACTGTTCCCCCCAGAGCTCGCTTAACCGTGGCAATCTCTTGCCACTAAGCTACACTCTTGTTGTGTTTGAAGAAGGGGAAAGACTAAGGTTGACATTACCTTGAACAAGTTTTGGTCCCTCAAAGCTTCATTTTTTGCTTTCAAAGCCTATTTCTGAAGCAATTTTGGGGTGTTTTTTGGAGCCATTTCGGAGTACTTTTGCACATAGTTCTCTTCGCACAGGTCCAAGAACATCAAGAAGAGTGTTCCTTATACTACTGAGACAATAAATATCAACCTTTTGGGGCTGTAGTTTCAGCCACACTTGTAAAACTACAAGTTTCTCGAGGGGTTTTCAGTTTTGGTGGGAGCAGTTGCTACAAATTTATGCAGGTTTTTTAAAGCCTAAAACATCAGAGTTGAAAGACACTTGCAGGTGTTATTGGCTAGTTTTTGGGCTGTGTACTCAGCCTTTTAGTGTCATTTTACTACATATATTGAGCACATACACACCATGTACGCTTCTGTGGATACCGCTTATGTACGTCCATGTGGTCATTGATATAGCGGTTACGTTCTTTGCATAAAGCCTTTTATGTTTGATAAAGAGCGTCGTGGTGAGGTTTTCTTAACTGGGAGACACCTAGATGTCGGGGTCTCTTCGGTGATGCAGGTGGAAGACTTACCCAGCCTCACCATAGGAGATGTATGATAGTTGTTCATAGGTGCTCGATAAGCCTAGTTGGCTTCTATTGGGTAACTGATTATATGTAGTGGAGTGAGTGATTCACTATGCAGGTAGACATGTCAGTACTTGCAGTTTTATGATACTTTGACACTGGTCATATGCTAATTTTGTAGAGGATACTCTGGCAAAATTTTTCCAGATTTCTGGTTTAGTCAACTATACAGTGGTCAATTTACTCCTTGATACACTTATTTCTTGGTGTTTGGACTCTTCTAGCTCCATTATCATTCTATTCAGTTCTGTACGATCATGGCATCAGAGGTCTCAGGCACATCTGGTGGATCAGGGTCTAGTGCTAGTTTTCCGAGGAGGATCTATAACTTGCAGGGCAAAGACCATTTTGAGATCCGAAAATTTGATGGCACAAACTTTGCTCTATGTAAGAATCAGATTAAAGATGTGCTGATTCAAAGGAGGCAATGGAAGCCAGTAAATGGGATTTCAAAGAAGCCTGCTGACATGGATGAAGATGATTGGGATGAGTTAGATGAAATGGCCAGGTCTACCATTCGCTTGCACTTGGTAGATAATGTATACTTTACAGTATTAGACTGTGAAAGTGCAGAGGAGCTTTGGAAGAAGTTATGCAATACATATGAAAAAGAGACGGCATCAAATAAAGTGTATCTGATGAGAAAATTATATGACCTTCGTATGAAGGACACAGATAGTGTTGCTGCTCATCTAAATGAGTTTGATGCTATATTCTCCCAGTTAGAGGCTCAGAAAATGGATATGGATAATGAAATGAAAGCAGTATTGCTATTATGCACCCTGCCATCATCATGGGATACGTTTTGCATAGCTACTAACAACAGTGCACCTGGCGGTAAACTTATCTATGATGACATATGTGGAGCACTCTTGAGTGAGGAGATTTGTAGAAAATCTATGGTTGGCACTCAGAGTGGAGATGCATATAATGTTCGTGATTCTTACCAAGGAAAGAATCAACAACGTGGCAGGAGCAAGAACAAGGAAAAGAATGGTCAACGGAATAAGAGTAGAAGTAAATCAAGGAAGAGGGATATCGAATGCCATTTTTGTCATTAGAAAGGACACATGAAGAAAGATTGTTATGCATTAAAGAATGCTAAAGGTAAAGGACAGAATGTTGATGGGCATGTTAAACAATTACCTGCACCATCTACTTCGACTGTGAAGATTGAAGAAATTAATGCTATTTCTGATGATGCTGATGTGTTGACACTTGATAGTACTGTGCCATATGAGGAACTTATGGCTGATTCTCTTTCCCACACCTGGCTGCTAGATTCTGGTGCTTCTTTCCATGTGACACCACATAGAGAATGGTTCTCTAATTATGCAGCAAAGTCTCTTGGTACCGTTGTCGGGAAGATTTGCATCTTCCAATTGATGGCCCGAAAAATTAAAATATTTATTGGTGAATTCTAAACCTCTTTTATATCACTGTTGATCAGTTGTGCTAATTGGATTAACTATTTTGAAAATGTTATCAGGTATGAAGGATGAAGCAGGACATATGTTCATATTAGGGTTTACCCTAAGTACTTAATTAATGAGTATTTATATTTATACATGCTAGAAACATGGGTATGTAACTCTAGTTCATATGATTTATGACAATAGGGTTCATTTAAAGGGTCTCAAAAGGTTCTAATAGGTTCATGTTAGAGTTTATTTATGTTCCAAAGGGTTAATGATAGGGTTTATTTAAATGTTAATGAGC